>BQKN01061551.1:43450-56476 GCA_022839385.1 Asparagus kiusianus | reverse complement strand
TGCTTGGATCCAGATCTCGCGGTGGTCAACGGTAATCAACCCCGGCGCAGGCAAAGAACCCCACAAAGCGAGCGACCGCAAAACAGGAGCTCGCGATCTGTTCAAAGGAAAGTTGTAATTTTTTGTTTCTTTCTTTATTTCGATCTCCATTGTAACCGGCTCTTATAAAAAGACCGGATATTTGTAAAACGCATAAAGTTGTTTTCAAAGTTTGTAATGGAATCCTCAATGAAGAAGAACATGATTTTCCACGCGAACCACCCTGTTTTAAACAAAGGGGAGAATCTAGATCATTCTCTTCTCTTTTGTAATCAGGAAATCCAATTATAATTAAGATTAAAGGAATACAGTCAAATTTTCCTTCGTTTCTTTTACTCCAAATTTTTCCACCAAACAAAAGATGGCGACCATGCTGGGGACGAGCTTCTCCGACGAAGAAGTGGTGGTGCAATCCGATGTTCATCTCACTGGAATGACCGTCGAAACTCTCATGGTAGAGTTTGATCAAGCTAAGTTTAAGGAGTCTATTTCCTCTGGATCCCTTAGCCCCAAGGCTATGTGCAAGATCCGTGAAGTCTTCAAGGAGACTAAAGCTTCAAATGTTGCTCTTATGCCGAAGGAAGCCCTCTCGTTTAGCCAAGATTGCTCGAACAGCCCCTCCTCTGAAGGAGTGGGCTCACCTTATGCCAAACGCAGCCCTCTGTGGCGCGTTGTACAATCAAAATGTAGCCTTTAGAGGTGCGTTCCAACATCAAAACGCAGACATCAAGACTGCGTTGATCTGGCAGAATGCAACTCTCAGGAGTGCGTCCCATAATCCTCATGTCGCCAAACCAAAATGCGGACCTCCCGTTTCAAGTGCCAAACGCGACCTTCGCGTCTCAAGTGCCAAACGTGACCTTCGCGTCTCAAGTGCCAAACGCGATCCTCGCGTCTCAAGTGCCAAACGTGACCCTTGTGTCCCGAGTTCCAAATCCAATACAGAACCTGGTATATATAAGAAGTTCATGGATATAAGAAGTTCATGGATTCAAGGCATCTCAACCAGATCCATGTTCACCAAGAGCCAGTCCTATCCAATCATGGACTTGGGGTTCCAATTCAAACCTCACGATCAGTGAGTAATTCCTGAGTCTTTACAATAGACTTGAGAGAGTTCATATCGAGAGAAAGACCGATGCAACAAGTCATTCGTTCATTCCAATATGAACGACTGATTCCTATGGTCCTATCGGGATGTCAATGCTACTCATATGCAGCCAAACAATTGGTGTTCGACCAATTAATAAACGTTACTTTGCCTAACCAACGACGACGTTCGCACAGGAAGAAGTCCCTAGAGACCGAGTATCCTGGAGTCACTATCAATGTGATCGGCAGAGGGAAAGCCTCATGCTCTAGTTCTGATGATTCTGAGACAAGTCATTCACCGACTGTCAGAGAAATCGCTAACAAGTTTAAAGGGATCTATCAACACACTCGGATGCGAACAGGAGCCATTCCCTCTATCAACTATCGGAGGTTAGCCAGAGAAACCAATTCCGATGATGAACACTCAGCCATTGCAGAGTCTCAATCATCAAGCTCTTTTGTTGAACATAAGAGCTCTGCTTATATGACGGTAAACCATGAAGATCTCGTGAAGAGACTTGATGAGCAGGAGGCCATGCTCAAATCTCAGCAGGAGGCCATTAATGAACTCTTAGCCCTGATGAATCAAATCGTCACAGACAAGGCCTAATCTCAGAAGACAGATTCGCCACCCAGACAAGAATCTTCCCGAAGAGGAAGAACGTCTTCATCCCGACCTCGCACAAGCAAAGGGAAGGGAAAAGTGGTTGATGACACGGCTTCAGACCAAGAAGCCCACAACCTGGAATCTTCCTCTGATCAAGCAAAAGAGACTGAGAACGAGCAGAATCTCCAATCTGCCAAAATCGAGGAATTGGAAGCCTGCCTCAATACCATTGCTAATAGAAGCGAGCTCCAAGACGAGCGAGTTGTTAGGCCCTAACCTGCCGAATGGGATGCAGCCCCTTATTCTCCAAAATTCGAGGTCCCGACGCTACAAACTTTTGACGGTACGGGATCACCGAACCAACATATCTATCATTTCAAGTCACAGGCTGGGAATGTAATATTAAACGACGCCATATTGGCTCGATTATTCATTTGTACCCTCAAGTAAGTAGCCTTTGAATGGTTCAGAAAACTACCTATCGGATGTATCCAAAAGTGGGCGGATTTAGAGAGACTTTTCTTGTCAAGATTCTTTGAAGAGGATACAAAAGTCTTCATCCATACCCTTCTCGCAACTAAGTAGAAGAAGAGGGAGTCCGTCAAAGCCTTCGTCAAGAGGTTTCGAACCACGGCTCTCCGGTGTTCGTCAGGTATGACACATACTACCCTAGTGGAGACCTGTCGACATAACTTGCAGACCGATCTTCTAGCACAAATGAGGGTTACAGAATACTATTCCTGGAGACAACTAATTTAGGTGAACATGCTCAAAAGATTATTGTCAGGATCAAAGCTGAAGAACAAAATAAGCAGGATCAACCTGAGAAATCGGACTAAGCCCAATCTTCTCAGTCAGAAGAGGAAAATACTACGGCCACTGAAGCCAATCCTCTTCAATAGGATGGCAGGTCCAATAACTATCACATTAACAGTTACCTCTGATAGTCAAACTCGTTAGATAGTGGCCTACTAGGCGATGTGTCATGTCTATCTTTTTCCCCTTGCACTTGTTCAAGACTGGGGGTTGGTTTATTTGTAGTTCATTGGATTATGAATAATAAATTTTTTGAGTTGTCATGTTTAATAGAATATCTCTGTCAACCACGAAGTCTATCAAAACTATCACGTTAACATCTTCCTCTGATAGTCCATCAACCTGCTAATCTTTTTCAATAGGATGGCAGGTCCACAAAACTATCACGTTAACATCTACCTCTGATAGTCCATCAACTTATCAATCCACTTCAATAGGATAGCAGGTCTATCAAAACTATCACGTTAATGATTACCTCTGGTAGTCCATTCCCTCTAAATTCTCTTGCCAATCCTTTTAAAGTAGGATGACAGGTCTACAAAACTATCACGTTAACATCTACCTCTAATAGTCCATCAACTTGTCAATCCGCTTCAATAGGATGGCAGGTCTATCAAAACTATCATGTTAATGATTACCTCTGATAGTCTATTCCCTCCAAATTCTCTTGCCAATCCTCTTCAAGTAGGATGGCGGGTCTATAAAAACTATCACGTTAACAGTTACCTCTGATAGTCAAACTCATCAGATAATGGCCTACCTGGTGATGTGTCTCTATTCCGACTTCATGGATAGTGCCCCACTAGGCGATGTGCCTTGTCTACCTTTTTTTATTATCCTGCTAAGTCTTAATCATGACTGGGGGTTGGTTACTTGGAATCCACAGGATTAAGAGTAACGAATCTTTCACATCGTCGAATTAACATTACACTTCTGATGATCATCACCCTCACAGAGTATGAATGCAGCTTGCATCACTCCTAATTTATCACGTTAATAATACACCTCTGACAATCAACTTATCAATTCTTATCAATAGGATGATAGGTCCTTAAAATTGCTCAAATCGTAATCTTTCCCAGCAAGACACTAATGTTTTTGGTAAAAGTTGCCTTCATTGTCGAACTCATTACAACAAAATCTGCTTACAAAGAATTCGAAATATTCAATAAGAAAAAGAATGAAAGATTATAACTTTTCAAAAATAACACAAGATCCGTTCGTCGTCTCTTGCTTGCGTGGGTCTTTAGCCAGTGACGGGGACGTCGATATCCATGGACTACCTAGCAATCAGATCAGATGCAGAACTCCGTCGATTCGCGAAGGAATCGAGAAGCAGAAGCGCTTATCTCGGTAACGGCGAGATAATTGCTCTTCTTAAGATTACCGTAACGGGATAATTCTAAGGAACGGACGTGGGTGAATGCAGATCTGACGAATCTCTCCTTTGTGTTGAAGAACTCGATCACTCTTCAGTCCGGCAGGGCTTCGCCAATTCTCCAAAATTCCAGATCTTCAAAAAAATAAGGACCCGGGGTTGTATTTATAGGCTCCAGGGGGTTACGGGCGGTTAAAACCACATAACTAGCCATTTCTGCGTTGGAGACACCCCAGGGTGTCTCAACCTTGGCCGAGACACCACGTGGTGTCTCACCTAAGGTTGAGACGTATTTTCGCCTCCTCGTCCGTTTCCACCGTAATTTCTTCGTTCGAACTCGGATTTGAGCGATTCAAAGTGCATTGGAAAGCCGATGAGGAGCTCTATAAGCTCCAATGATTGGATCATCTGTAGAATAAATGAGACATGAGGGGCATTGCGCCTTTTGTAAACATCGCGGGGCTCCCGATCAGTCCGTATCTTCGTTATTCCGAAACTCTGTTGCTTCGCGTAGTCCGTCGATTCACTTTAACCGTTAGTCGACGTCGATTAAGCCTCTGTGACTTGGATAGTGATGTTCATCATCTTTTCTTAACGCTGAGCTGTTCGTGGAGACCTATAGGCAATTTTCGATGCCTACAGATACCCCCTCCAAAGCATTCCAGACTCGTTTCTTTTATAGAAGAGACTGGAATACTTTGGATGTGATTGGTCCAACCTTCGATCGGCATAAAGGACCTGTAGTTAGCTTCAATTCTTGACTCCTTCGATTTTCAATCTATTCGATGCTTTGACGAATAGCTAAAGTTCTTTCGGCGCTGTGTTTATCAGCTGGCCGTCGTCGAAGTCTCAAATCTAAAACTGATGAGTTGAGTTTGGCTCGCGTCGTCGAGTTGACTTTGAACTGACTACCTCCGTCACATAAGCTCTTTCATTGCAACGTACTGATGGGCGTTGACTTAGGGTTACACGTTGACCGGTGTTGACCCTAGGGTTTTGGACGTTGTACGTCGACTTTTCGATCGCGACGCGTTGATCGGCGTTGACCTAGGGTTACGCTTTGACTGGCATTACCCTTAGGGTTTTGAACATCGTGCGTTGACTTTTTGATCGCAACGCATTGATCGGTGTTGACCTAGGGTTACACGTTGATCGGCGTTACCCTTAGGGTTTTGAACGTCGTACGTTGACTTTTTTTTGATCGTAACGCGTTGATCGACGTTAACCTAGGGTTACGCGTTGACCGGCATTACCCTTAGGGTTTTGAACGTCGTGCGTCGACTTTTTTTTGATCGCAACGCGTTGATCGGCGTTGACCTAGGGTTACGCGTTGACCGGCGTTGACCCTAGGGTTTTAAACATCGTACGTTGACTTTTTGATCGCAACGCGTTGATCGGTGTTGACCTAGGGTTACACGTTGACCAGCATTGACCCTAGGGTTTTGAACGTCGTACGTTGACTTTTTGATCATAACGTGTTGATTGACGTTGACCTAGGGTTACGCGTTGACCAGCGTTGACCAGCGTTGACCCTAGGGTTTTGAACGCCGTACGTTGACTTTTTGATCATAACGCGTTGATCGGTGTTGACCTAGGGTTACGCGTTGACCAGCGTTGACCCTAGGGTTTTGAACGTCGTACGTTGACTTTTTGATCGCAACGTGTTGATCGGCGTTGACCTAGGGTTACGCGTTGATCGGCGTTGGTCCTAGGGTTTTGAACGTCGTACGTTGACTTTTTGATCGTAATGCGTTGATCGGCGTTGACCTAGGGTTACGCGTTGACCAGCGTTGACCCTAGGGTTTTGAACATCGTACGTTGACTTTTTGATCATAACGCGTTGATCGGCGTTGACCTGACTCGTTGATTTTCATTGCAGATTCTCCATGTCTCCGCGCCGATCCCGGTTTCATAGGAGTCGCTCCCTTTCCCAGCATAGCGAGAGGGAGGCTCCCGCGGCATCTCCTTCAGCGGCATCTTCTTTCGCGGGTGAGCACTTATGCTTTACATGTCCCCGATTGATCCCTTCACGGTTCATTCGGGAAGAACCGACATCCTCCTTTGCGGGGTTCGAGGTTTCGGACTTGTGGTTCTATTACACCCTCACTTGACCCCTTCGTGGGTCATTCGGGAAGGACTGACATCCTCCTTCGCGGGGGTCGAGGTTTCGGACTTGTTTTGCTTGGCCAATTCAAGTCTTCTGGTATATTAGGGCGATTTCGTGTTGTCTTACACCTTGTAAGTCGGTGTATGTTACCACGTTGTTTACGTGATGATGCATACCGCTCTTCCAGTGTAAGACACTCAAAATCATCTCTCCAATTGCCCCGTGGATGATCTTATCTCGCTCTCTTGTGAGATGTATTTAACCCTTGTATAATTCATGGATAATTTTTTCTGACTGTACTCTTATTTTTGTTGCAGTCGAGTTCTCTGCGGACAGTCTTCCCCCTCATGCTGCTACTGGCTATAGTGGAGGGGTCTTCTCCTCTGTTGCCATCAGGCAGGCTATTGGTCCTCTCCCTCAGTTTGATGGGAATCGCTCAGATGAGTCCCGTCGTTTGATACAGGAGGGGGGGCGTCATTCCTTACGCCAGCTGATCACGGATGCTCCTTTCACTGCAGACTCTATTTCTACTCAGGCTTTGGAGAGGCCTAGTTATCTGTTTGGAGATTCCGTTGAGGATCCGGCCAGGTTGCATCTGGATGACGAGCATTGGCTGAATAATGATGAGGGGGCTCTCCTTTATATCCCCTCCATTCCCCGTCAGCACTCCTTTACTCATTTGGAGGGGCAGGCCGTAGAGCGTCAAATGTCATGGAATCTTACAGATGATAGCGATCGAGTTCACTGTGGATATATTTCCTCTCATAAGACTCCAGGTTCCAATGGACATCATTATATTCGCGGTCTTCGACCAGGGATTCTGGGTCTTGATACCGCACCCCCAGGCGAGATGTCAGCAGCTGCTCCTACTGTGAAGAACCGCCTGGCTACACTTGGGAGGAAGTTACCTCCACCCGAGTTCAGGTGTTTTGGTTGGGCTTACTCGCAGCCCAAGGGATGGTGGACCCGTATGACCAGTTATGTCTTAGGGCGTTGGGAGAGCGATCTGAAGAGCAGTGGGTTGTATGCCCCCATACGAGCCACTATGTACGGATTCCCGGTCAGCTGCCGCCACTTCTTGGCATTGTTAGAGATGTATATCCCCGATAGTAACACATTTTTGACTAGCGGTGGAGAGTTGGGGTTGGCCTTGCACGAGATGCACCAAGTTTCTGGTCTTCTCATGGGGGATTGTCCGTACCAGGAGTACTTTCCCTCGAACCTGCAGTTGGAGTGGTTGAAGAAGGATACTCCCGATATGTATGATACTCTTTGGGACCTCACATGCCATTACCATACTTCTCTAGTCAAGGTTACCCCTCGAGAGAAGAGGAAGAAGCAGATCAGCTTGAAGCAGTTCGCTGTTTATTTACTCCAGAATTTGGAGGGTAATTCGGGCGAGCCCATTCGTAAACTAGATGTATTGACGCCTTCCGCCGCTAACGAGTTGATGGAAAAGGCCGAAGCTTTCTCCTACACGACTGCCAGTGCTGAGGGAGCTTTTCCTGCAGGGACCAAGTTCCGGACATTCCTTTGTCATGCACAGAAGTCTATTGAGCCCAGGACTCTGCTTGCAGGCTATCTTGCCCTCTGGTTGAAGAAGTGCGTCATTCTATATCAGTTTTCGGACGCTTTAGCCCTCAAGGTGCTCTTCCTCGCCGTTCAGCTAGCTTATGGGAGGGAGCTTTCCCTGCTTCCAGCAATGGTTGCTGACATCCATTGTGGGCTGAGGTATCTGGTCGATGGTTTTGCGCAGGTGGGCCCTGAACCGTCGATCGAGCTTGTTTCTGTAAAGGTCAAGCTTCCATATACATACCTGATGGCGTGGCTCGTTCTTCATCGTCCTGACTTGATGTCGGCGCCTAGTACTGTTGATGTTCCCGTTCCTTTCGTGCAGTTGTTGGAAAGGAGTAGATGGCTCGGGAAAACGTTCATTGATGTACAGCGAGAGCTTCAAGTTCGTAAGAGCTGGGAGTTCTTCAAGTGTTTTCCTCACTTCTCGGGTCGTTATGGTGATGTTCTGATTGATGAGGAGAAACCCAGGACTGGTCGGACTACCCTCGACGCTGGTTGTTTCCGTTGGTTGGTGAACATCCGCATTGGGTACTTGTTCTTCGGGTGAAGGATCATTGTCACATAGAGTCTTACCTTCCGTGTCGTTTCGCTCGCAAGTTCGGCTACGACCAACTATATGTTGGGAATCTGAGCCGTGGTTTGAAGACTGAGGGAGGGCTTATTGACGGCGTTCGGGCATGGCTTTGGACCATGGTGGGCTGTACTGGAGCCTGCTTTGCTCTTCCTTCCTCTAAGCGCAAACCGTTGGTTACTTTCCTCAGCTACAAGTGGTTCCTTTCTGCCAATGAGTTCCTAGGCGTGAGGAGTCTTTCAGAGCTGGAGGCTGAGCATTTGGCTCAGGTTACCATTCAGGCTACTCGTAGGGCCGAACTTTTGAAGAAGCAGGGTAAAAAGGCTGCCAAACCCTCTCTTTCGAGCAGAGACAGGATAGAGGATGATGAAGAGCTCCTTCCTACCGGCGATGAGGACGAGACTTCTGAGGAGGAGTATGTGGACACATATACTAACAAAGAAGAACCTAATGCAGGTTTGTCGGACTCTTTCTTTTCAGAATTAACTGACCTTGCCTTCATTCGTTGGCGTCAACGTCGTATCCTGGCTTTTCAAAAACCAGAGCAAAAGGTCTTATTCACTTATCCTAATAAGATGACTCTTATCATCCCAGGTAGAGTGGATGATGAACATGAGTCACTCGCTTCTCGCTATGCGAGCTCCCGGCCCAGCGGCAAATCTCCTACACAGGTTGAGACACGTAGCAAGTTTATGCATGAGCGGCCCGTTGGTTCTGTGAGAGTTAACATTCCGAAACGGAAGAAGACTGCTCATAAACCACATGTTGGTCGGCGTCCCTACGGAGTAGAGTTAGGCGGCATCGCTGGCGGAGAGGAAGGTAATATTTTATTATCTTTATTGCTTTAAAATGATTCGCCTTTTGGATTCGTTGAAGCTTGATTATGTTTCATGTTCCAGGAAACCATGAAGAAGGTGAACTTCCACCGGATTCCGTATTCCCTGATTCCGATCGTTTGGATAGCTTCATGCAGCAGATGTGTGATGCCATTCATGATGAGCCCATGGATGTTGACACGAACATGGTTGCAGAGCAGGTTAATAGCGTTGAGCCAACGGATCCACACTCAGGTATACTTAAATCCGATGATCTCCTATTTGAATAGGATTTGGAATAGTTAGGGAGTTCAGGATTTATCTCTCCTTTAATTACTTCTGTGCTTTTGTTTCTTTCAGATAACTTGAAGAATCTAAGTATGGATATCGGAGCGAAAGAATCTGATGCCACCACTGCAGGTACATCCGAGCTCTTCTTTCTTTTCCCATCTTTTTCGTGTATATCTAACACTTATATTATTCCGCAGAGGCCATATTAGAGAGACCAGTTGAGGATGAAGCCTTTCATGATACAGGTCTTGAGGAGCAAGGGTATGTCTCAGCACCAAGTTTTTCAGGGTCCGATATCAGACTATTAGTCGATATGTTGGCTGAGCAAGCCACCAAAGAGGCTGCAGGACCACCCTTTGAGAGTGATTCATCCGCAGGTATATATCTAGTTCCCTTCGTTTTGCCCGATCTTTTATCTGACTAACAAAGAATTGTTATCACAGTACCAATCACTGGGACTGATTCAGTCATAATTCCCGGCCTCTCTAGTTTTCCCCGGGGTGACAGACCCACAGGTATGCATATAAATCACCGTGCTCCTTTTCATTTGTCCGATTTTTTGACTAACGAAAGAGTATAATCATAGGACCAGCCATCGGGACTGATACTTTTATGACTCCTGGCGTTTCCCGTTCACCTAAGGATGATGGACTTGCAGGTATGCAGATAATCCTGTCATCATGATCCTCTTTATTTGTCTAAATTTCCATTTGACTAACAAAGGAGTGTAACTATAGAACCGGCCGTTATGACCGATGCGACTATAGTTACTGGGACTGCTAGCTTTCCTAACAGTGGTGTTCCCTCGTCACAGCTAAAAGGCACTGCTGATTTCCCTACAGAGGTCGATGTACCCTCAACGACGACCCCTGCTGGTATCTTGTGTTCGCGGAAAAATTCGTTGCTTCTTTCATTGTTGATTCCATTGTACACTCTTGTAACAGTTTATCGATTACAAAGATCCGGTCTTTTTATAAGATCCGGTTACAACGAAAATCAAATAAAAAAGAAATGAAAATTACAAATTTGTTTCCTTGTTTGTCGAACAAATCGCGAGCTCCTGTTTTGCGGTCACTCGCTTGCGTGGGTTGTTTGCCTGCGCCGGGGTTGTTTACCGTGGACCACCGCGTGATCTGGATCCAAGCAGATCTACGACGTATTACAGGTATTATCCCACCAAGGAGATAATAGCCGGGAGGGATCGTTTCACCAAGGAAACGATCGCTCGAATCTCGGGATCTAAGAACCAAGCTTAGATCCGGAGTATGTACCTACGTAGATCTGAGATCCGGGATCCGATTCCTCTCGAACTCTTGCCTTATTTGGCGTTGACGATCGCCGAGCACCGGATCTGGATGGACAAGCCCTTGAAGTTCCAAAGCTCCAATCTTTTCTAAGTTCTTAGATCTGAATCCGGCAGAGCTTCGACTCCTCTTTTTCAAACCTTTGAACAAATGAACCCCTTGGCCTATTTATAGGCACTCGTTACTGTGCCCGTGCACGGAACTAGGCCGGCCACCCATAGGTGGCCGGCTCTGGGCCGAGCCACCTGTGGGTGGCTCGGCCTTAGCCGAGCCACCTATGGGTGGCTCGGCTTTGGCCGAGCCCCCCTTAGGTGTGGTTTTCCGTCATTTCGTTGATTTGTCGAATCACCGTGTCGAGCTGTACTAAGAGACCTATAGGCAATTTTATACGCCTACAGATACCCCCTCCAAAGTATTTCAGTCTCGTTCTTTTATAGAAGAGTCTGGAATACTTTGGATGTGATTGTCCCAACCTTCAGTCGGCGTAGCGGGACTTTGGAATGGCTTCTGTTCTGGATTCCTTCAAATTCCTTCAGGCTATTCGGTGCTTTGTCGAACGTCTGTAAGGGTTCCGGTGCTGCATTTATTGTCTGACCGTTGTTGGAATTTTGAACTTGACGTCGATTCTTGATTTCTTGAATTTTTAGCTCGAGTTGGTTGCTTCAACATAGAACTGATCATCGATTGACGGCGTCGTCCGGCGTTTGAGCTTCATTGCGATGCGTTGTCCGGCGTCCAGGCTTCATTGTAATGCGCTGTTCGACGTTTGACACAGTTTATACTCGTACGTCTGCTGGAGTATACACAGTTTAAGCTCTTAAGGTATTGGAGCGTGGCGGATACTCGAGTCACGAGACCAATCCATAGAATTGATGCGTCAATGACTCGTACTTATAGAATTTTTGGCAAATTCTCAACCATCAACGGATTTGATGAGCCTTTACCGACTATCATTTGAGTCGGGCTAGCATACGGATTGTTTAAGTCCGTTCGCATGTAACGTTGCGCTCAGAGATTGAATTCTCTGAGACTTTGTGCTATAATGTCGAATACATAGACTTCGCCATTGTTGCAGGAATAGGCTACCCGGCGACACGTGTGAGGTGTTGACTTTAGGATTTTTAGCTAATCCCCAGCCTTAAACGGATTTGACGTGCTCTTACCGATTACCGTTTGAATCGGGCTTACATGCGGATTGTTTAAATCCGTTCCGCATGTGATGTTATGCTAAAGGAATGAACTCCTTCAGACTTTGTGCTATGATGTCGAATACATAGACTTCACCACTTGTTACGGGAATAGGTTACCCGGCGACGCGTGTTAGGCGTTGACTCTAGGATTTTTGGCTAACCCCTCAGCCTTCAACGAATTTGATTAACCTTTACCGACTACCGTTTGAGTCGGGCTAGCATGCGAATTATTTAAATCCGTTCGCATGTAACGTTGTGCTCAGAGATTGAATTCTCTAAGACTTTGTGCTATGATGTCGAATACATAGACTTCGCCATTGTTATGGGAATAAGCTACCCAACAATGTGTATTAGACGTTGACTTATCCTTACTTAGGCTTCGGGATAAAAGTACCCCAGAATCGAACTCTGGTGTCTTTTTCAATCGGAAAAAGACTAAACCAGCGACGCGTGTTAGGCGTCGACTTATCCTTTCTTAGGATTCAGGATGAAATTCCCCATGCGTGTAAGGCATGGATTTTGGTGTTATTAATAACAACCTGCCACAATGTTGAATATGTGGACGAGTGTTCTTTTCAATGGTTAAGAACGAACCGGCAGCGCGTGTTAAGCGCAGGCTTATCCTTGCTTAGGTTTTAGGATAAAATACCCCAGAATCGAACTCTGGTGTCTTTTTCTGCGGAAAGAGACTAAACCGACAGCGCGTGTTAGGCGCAGACTTATCCCTACTTAGGATTCGGGATAAACTTCCTAGGATGAATCCTAAATTCTTGAGAAAGGATTGGTGTGGGAAGGAAGAATTTTATATTCTATTCCCAGTTGGAAAGGAGACTCGAGGTGGGATCTCCACCCCTAGAATCCGGAACGGTGAAACTGAGAGTGGGATCTCCACTCCGAGAATCGAAAAGATTCGGATAACCCTAACTATTGGAAGGTTTGATTACCGAACTAAGGATGAATTTCTCGTTTATCGAGAGTGAATCATGGTTCTGGTCCTAACTGTAAGAAGGTTTGACCAAGCGAGAGTTTGAGATGACCCTAACTGTAGGAAGGTTTGATCACTCGATTTGAAAGTGGACCTCTCGTTCATTGGAGGAATCGAGAGGGGATTTTGGTTTTAGTCCTAACTGTAGGAAGGTTTGACCAAATGGGAAGTTTGAGATGATCCTAACTGTAGGAAGGTTTAATCGCTCAATTTGAAAGTGGACCTCTCGTTCATTGAAGGAATCGAGAGGGGATTT
>BQKN01061551.1:0-43440 GCA_022839385.1 Asparagus kiusianus | reverse complement strand
AGAGGGGATTTTGGTTTTGGTCCTAACTGTAGGAAGGTTTGACCAAACGAAAAGTGAGAGTGAGAGTACAAATCACTGTAGGAATGTTGATTCGTACAAATCACTCAAAGGGGGTCCCTGATGTTAAGTGATAAGGACTTAACACAAAGGGTTTTGACAATTGGTCAATGATTGATAGACCAAAATTCTTTCCTATTTAATCAAGTGTTCGGAAATTAGGAATTTAGTGTTTATCACTTTATTCATCATGACCGGGTTATCCCTAAGAATATTACATTTAACATTCTTCAGGGAACTTCCCGTTACATGAATTATACACCCCCAGCTTTCTTTGCAAGACTGGGTGTATCATTGCATCAGCTGTACAATCAGGTTATCCTTAAGAATACCACGCATGGCACTCTCCAGGAACTTCCTGTGGAAGAAAGGAAATAGTTTAGACTCATATACCTATTGGAGTATCAGGGAGCAGTTTAACCTCTTATACCGGTCGGAGGATTGAGAAGCAGTTTATACTCATATACTCTTCGGAGTGGCAGGAAGCAGTTTATACTCTTATACCGGTTGGAGTTGCTGGGAGCAGTTTATACTCTTATACCGATCGGAGTTTCAGGAAGCAGTTTATACTCTTATACCGGTCGGAGTTGCTGGGAGCAGTTTATACTCTTATACCGATCGGAGTTTCAGGAAGCATTTTATACTCTTATACCGGTCGGAGTTTCAGGAAGCAGTTTATACTCTTATACCGATCGGAGTTTCAGGAAGCAGTTTATACTCTTATACCTATTGGAGTTTCAGGAAGCAGTTTATACTCTTATACCGGTCGGAGTTTCAGGAAGCAGTTTATACTCTTATACCGGTCGGAGTTTTGTCGTTTTTTTTAACTGGCTCACTCTAGCGTTATGACGCCGGCTTCAACCAAGGTTTGGATGCTATTCTTGAGTGTAAAGCACGCCTTGGTTGGGTGAAGGATCCTCCGGTGGTATGCGCAGTACTTCGGATCCGCAATATCGTCAGCTTCCTCCTGATTCGTGATCGGTGGGAGCTTGATCTTGTTATTGTCAAGGAGAGATTTGAAGATGGCTGGAACATCTTCGTCCTTGAAAGAATACTCTCTTTGGAGTTTTGGACCCGAGTTCTTTTGTTGTCTCCGGGGCTGCTGTTGCGACGTTTGATTAACATCGACAGTCGTTGCGGGTGTCTTGCCCTTACCACAGGAGGCGAAGTTCGAGTTCGGAGGATTTGTCGTCGATTGACTCCTCTCGGCCTTCTTCCTTCGGAGGAAGCGTTCGGCTTGTTCCCCTCGGACCTTCAAGTCTTTCCAAGTGCTGGACGGTGCTGTTCCCATTGCTTCCAACACGTCCAACGCGAGGTTGTTGTGGCAAGTCTGGAGAATGAACTCCTCAGTGATCGGGTCCCGACAATTTATTGCTTTGTTCCGGAACCTCTTGACGAAGGTGTCGACTAGCTCCCCGTCTTTCTGCTTCTCATCGAGCAACGATCCGATAGAGATTTCGGTGTCGTCGTCGAAGAAGTTTGAGAGAAACTTAGTCTCCATGTCGTCCCAACTGTTTATGCTTCCTGGCTTGAGGCGGCGATACCAATCGAAGGCGGCTCCACGAAGAGTGCCAACGAATGACCGCACCATCAGAGGCTCATTGCCGGAGATAACACCCAGGTGCGATTTGAAATAAATCAAATGCTGAGTTGGGGAACCTTTCCCATCGAACGGCGTGAAGTTGATTAGACTAAACTTCGCTGGATAGGGGATTGACTCCCACTCCTTTGGGTATGGACAAGGAATACCCGTTTTCTTCACCTCTTGAGCGGACATCAAGGTATTGATTTTGCTCTCGAGGCTTTTGATCTTCAAGTTTTCACTTGTATCTTCGTTGGCATCCTCATTACCACCCCCTGCGTTAATGGGAGGGTCATTGGCATTATGAGTTTCATTTGCATCTGTGTCCTCATCTTCCAGATTGTTCTGGTTACGACGACTTGATTCACCTTGTTGGTTCCTCAGTGCCTGGAGTTGTTGGTCATGCATCTCTTTCATAGTCTGCATGGCCATCTGCATCTCGAGCCTGAAGCTCTCCTGTTGTTTGGCCATGGCTTCTTCAAGCATCTTGGCCACTTATTCCGCGCTTATCATGAATGACTCGCGGGGTTCTCCTTCGCTGGATACAGTGTTGTCAGATGCAACCGCAGAGCAAGCATCCGACTCTTCATCTTCTGAAGGTAATCTTGTCCGAACCCTGCCATACGTCCTTCGTGAGATGGCTCCGGACTGCAAACGGGTTAGACGCCGAGATGCATTCAGAATCGACTCGAGATCATCCCGTGCCAATGTCCCCTTGTTGGTCATATTAGCGGTGACCCTCGGGAATTCTCCGTCTTCAACCACCGCTCTCCTTCGTCGGAAACGCCTAGGCCTTGGCTTTGGCGTCTCAGTGCTGAGCCTTTCGAACACCGAAACCCTTTCGGGGACCGTCTTAGTGCAATTACACTGAGACAATACCGCCCGAATGAGTTTGGAACAGGGGCACTGAGTCTCGAGCCTACGAGGACTTCTCTTTCTAGCTCTGTTCGTACCCCCAGCACGATAGTACAGCTCGTCCGTATGAAAGTCGGAGCAACCTATCGCGTGTTGGCACGATTTCCCAGGTATAACGTTATCATCATCGGACGACAATGTTTCTTTCTGGGGGAGAATTGCCTTCTTTGGGCTTTCGAGAGTCACGCGTCTTAAAACGTGCCTTTGTGGGCATGAATTCTCAACGGGCTCCCGAACCTCGATGCGCAAATTGACGCGCGCAGCAGCCTTGAACTCCTCGTCATGCTGAAAGTGACAACGACCCCCAGCATGTTGATTCATTCGGGGCTTCTTCATCGGGCCCAAACGCTCTTGAACTGGAGCCTTGCCTCTTTCATCGGGAATTGGGCCGAGGCGTTCCAAAACTGACCTCCTTCTTCGGGATGGTCCTGCGGGATTTCCCGGCAATTTCGTTTGGTTCGCTGAAGGTTGAACCTGCTTCGAAGGTTGCAAAGGTTGCTCTTTGGCCTGCATCGTCGCTTTGGATTTCGGCCTCCAGACTTTGCGGGTTGATGGTGGCTTCTTAGCCACCTCCTTCTGCAACCTTCTACGGGCTTCTTCAGCTTGAGCCCGTGCCTGCGCTGATAGTGCGCGACGCTTACGAATGCGCTCCTCTAGCGTTGAACGGTTCCGTTTGACACGGACCCATTCCGTTGTTAGTGGCTTGGAAGAACCGTCGTTCATCTGTTGTTGAGGCTGTTTGCCTCTTCTGTTTTTTAGCTCCGCCTTGTAGCGGACTCCGTCAACAGATTCCATCGCCTTTACGAATTGTTTCGCAAGGCGTTGACGTTGCCTTTGGCGGGCTCTCTTCGAGAGAGTCACTACGCCCTCGGCAACGGAAGATTTGGCCAGAGCGGATCTGACCTGGTTGGAAATTGGAGAGACCTCACCCAATGCAGCTTCGGCATCCAGCGGGGCGAGATCTTCGTTGGTAGTTTCAACTTCTTCGTACCAACGAGCCTTTCTCCTGGAGGAGAACTTCTTGGACTTGCGGGGGGAGGTTGATCCGGACGAGGACACGTACTCCTCGAACTTCTGCTGGTCGAACTCGTACTCGACCTCCTCCACGACCGGGATCAAGATCCACGGCTGCGACGCTCCGATCTCGGCAGCGAGATCGGTGGCTCCCACTATGGTCGCCAGATTGTTCGCGGGAAAATTCGTTGCTTCTTTCATTGTTGATTCCATTGTACACTCTTGTAACAGTTTATCGATTACAAAGATCCGGTCTTTTTATAAGATCCGGTTACAACGAAAATCAAATAAAAAAGAAATGAAAATTACAAATTTGTTTCCTTGTTTGTCGAACAAATCGCGAGCTCCTGTTTTGCGGTCACTCGCTTGCGTGGGTTGTTTGCCTGCGCCGGGGTTGTTTACCGTGGACCACCACGTGATCTAGATCCAAGCAGATCTACGACGTATTACGGGTATTATCCCACCAAGGAGATAATAGCCGGGAGGGATCGTTTCACCAAGGAAACGACCGCTCAAATCTCGGGATCTAAGAACCAAGCTTAGATCCGGAGTATGTACCTACGTAGATATGAGATCCGGGATCCGGTTCCTCTCGAACTCTTGCCTTATTTGGCGTTGACGATCGCCGAGCACCGGATCTGGATGGACAAGCCCTTGAAGTTCCAAAGCTCCAATCTTTTCTAAGTTCTTAGATCTGAATCCGGCTGAGCTTCGACTCCTCTTTTTCCAACCTTTGAACAAATGAACCCCTTAGCCTATTTATAGGCACTCGTTACTGTGCCCCGTGCACGGAACTGGGCCGGCCACCCATAGGTGGCCGGCTCTGGGCCGAGCCACCTATGGGTGGCTCGGCTCTTGGCCGAGCCACCCACAGGTGGCTCGGCTTTGGCCGAGCCCCCCTTAGGTGTGGTTTTCCGTCATTTCGTTGATTTGTCGAATCACCGTGTCGAGCTGTGATAAGGGACCTATAGGCAATTTTATACGCCTACATCTTGGAGCCTGTTGACACTGGACTAACGGAGCCGATCGTCAGACTTCAGTCTGCGGGAACCTCTGTTGGTATTGGTATGCTTGCAATTCGCTGTAAGTTATGTTTTATCACGTTTGATGGGTTTCTTACTCTTTTATATCATTGCTCACAGGATCTCCACCATCCCTATATGAGCGTGTCCTCGCTCTTTTGGCCGATACCGATCCCAACAAAGACATCTTCCGCACAGATCTCGGTTTCTTCGTCCTCTTTTTTAACGGCATGATCGAGAAACTTCTTCATCGAGGATATTGCATCGGTCAGTTCGGGCGTTCTTTTTCTCGCTACATGACGATGATCAGAGAATAGGGGCATCCAGAGTTGGCTGACTCTCTTACTGCCGATTTTGCTGTGTTAGAGTCTGAACTTTGAGAGTTGGAGGAACTAAAGGCTAGTGGAGCTTCTTCTTTCGTGTCCTCTCAGTTGGAGCATAGGTTGTCAGAATGGCGTGATATGAGGTCTTCCATCGGCAATGAACTTCAGTCACATGAGAGTTCTATTACGCAGTTGATGGCTACTCTTGCGAGAAAGGATACAGATAGAGCCGAGTTACTCAGTTCTTTGGATTCCAACCGTCAGGAAGTGGATAGGTTGAAGAAGGCTTTGAAGCACGCCGAGGAGTCTGGTGCTATCATTGCAGAAGAGCTGGCTGGATTAGAGAGCTCTCGTGGACAGACACTTGAGAAGCTAGGATCTACACAGGAGAGATTGATGAAGTTGAAGAATGAAGCCAGGAAGGTCTTGAGCAGTTCTGAAGAATCTGTCCGAGCTGATTTACATGCAGAACTTGAGCAGAGTTATGCAGATAGGCTTTCTAGGATAGAATCTCATGTTCTTAATCACCGACTGCCTTCGGGTTGATGATCTTTCTATTGTATGCTCTATCTTAATCTTATTAATAGAGACCCAGCATTTGATTTCATTATGGTATTTCTTTTATTGATTGTGAACCCAGTGGACATAATGCTTATAGGATTTTTAGCAAACCCCCAGCCATCAACGGGTTTGATATGCCTTTACCGGTTACCGTTCGAACCGGGCTAGCATGTGAATTTTTAAAATCCGTCTCACATGTGACGTTGCGCTAAAAGAACTATTCCTCTTAGACTTAGTGCTATGAATTTGAATACATGGACTTCGCCATTTCTTATGGGAAAAGGCACCCAGCAACGCGTGTTAGGCGATGACTTATCCCTTCTTAGGATTCGGGATAAACTTCCCCAGACTTAGACTCTGGTGTCTTTTTTCAATCGGTAAAAGACTAAACCGGCAATGTGTGTTAGACATAGACTGTAGGATTTTTGGCAAACCCCCAGCCTTCAACGGGTTTGATGTGCCTTTACCAATCACCGTTTGAATCAGGCTAGCATGTGAATTCTAAAACCCATCTCACATGTAACGTTGCGCTAAAAGAATTGCTTCTCTTAGACTTAGTGCTATGATTTTGAATACATAGACTTCACCATTTTTTATGGGAAAAGGTACCCAGCAATGCGTGTTAGGCGAAAACTTATCCCTACTTAGGATTCGGTGTAAAATTCCCTAGAATTAAACTCTGATGTCTTTTTCAATCAGTGAAAGACTTAAACCGGCAACGCGTGTCAGGCGTAGGCTTATCTCTATTTAGGATTCGAGATAAAATTCCCCATGCATAAAGTACGCGGATTGGAAGTCGAAAATTGTATCTTTTCTTAAGGTAAAGACAAACTCAAAGTTGGAGTAGAAGAATTTTATATTCTTGGCCCCAGGTCTTGTTTAGGGTAAAGACGGACCGAAATGTGGGAGAGGAAGAGTTTTATATTCTATCTCCCAGCGCCGAAGAGGAAGAATTTTATATTCTATCTTCAGTTAGAAAGGAAACTCGAGGTGGGATCTCCACCCCCAGAATCCGGAAAGATGAGACTAAGAGTGGGATCTCCACTCCGAGAATCGGAAAGATTCAAGTAACCCTAACTTTTATAGGATTGGTTGCTTGATCCAAAAGGAGTTCCTCATTTATTGAGGGAAAATTCCAATTTCGACCCTAACTTTTATAGGTTTGGCTGAAAAAGGAAAAGATGAAAGGTTTTCGTTTATCGAAAGAGATAATTCAAACTTAGTCCTAACTAAATGCAGGTTTGACTAAGCAGAATTGGAGACAATCCTAACTTTTATAGGTTTGATTGCTCAATTTGAAAGTGGACCTCTCGTTCATGGAAGGAATCGAGAGGGGAATCTGGCTTTGGTCCTAACTTCTATAGGTTTGACCTGAAACAAAAGGAGTGGAATACAAGTAGCAGTAGAAATACTGGTTTGTATTAGCCACTCGATGAAGGATTTTTTTAATGTTAAGTGATTAGGACTTAACACGTCGAGCTTTGAAAATTGCTATGAATTGGCGGATAGAAATTTCAGTGGACCCACTGTCAGTTGATTTGATCAGTGGGGGATTTTGTGAGGAAACGCTAACCTGTCAAAAGATTGAATTTCGTCTCACAAAGAACTCATGAGAGTCAGAGGATGTGATAATAATAAAAGGAAACATTCTGGCATTTAGAGCTTAGATGTAAATCTCTTATTTATCACTTTTACAGTGATTGGGTTATCCCTAAGAATACCACATGTGGGATTCTTCTGGGAACTTCCCGATACATTGGTTATCCTGAAGGTACTAAGGATAGTACTTTTTTAAGAACTTGTCATTTATTGGCATCATGAGCCGGTCACCATCCTTGGTAACTAGGCGATATGCACCATTCTAGTAGATCGTCTCTACTACGAATGGTCCTTCCCATTTGGGTTCAAATTTGCCTTTCTTCTTAGAGTTAAGGATCATAGGCCATCTTTTAGTTAAGACTAAATCTCCTTCTTTAAAACTTCGTTGTCGAACCTTCTTATCGAAAGCTCGAGAAATTCTGGCTTGGTAAAACTCAATATGCTGTTGAGCTTCTAAGCGCTTTTCGTCGAGCATCTCGAGTTCTTCGAGACGTTTCTGATGTTGTTCTTCGGTCGTCATCTGGGTTGCGAGAGCGATTTGAAGAGACGGAATTTGTATCTCCAACAGGAGGACGGCTTCACAATCGTACACCAAGGAATATGGGGTCGCGCCAGTCGGTGTACGTACCGTAGCACGATAGGCCCATAGAGCCGCGCCAAGCTTGTCATCCCAATCTCGCTTATTATTTTTCACGAGTTTTGATAACAATTTTATGATCGTCTTATTGAAAGCTTCAGCCAATCCATTTGCTGTGGGATTGTAAGCCGTCGATGAGACGTCCTGAATTTTGAACTTCTCGCAAAACCTAATGAAGGCGTTGCTGACAAATTGAGGACCGTTGTCATGTATGATTCATCTTGGTACACCATGTCGGTAGATAATATGGTGTTTGATGAATGTAATGACGTTACTGGTCTTAACTTCTCTGAGCGGAATGGCTTCGGCCCATTTGAAGAAATAGTCAGTAATTACCAGGATGAATCGATCACCTTTGACCGAAGGGTGATTTGTAGGACCAACAATATCCATTCCCCAAGTCTCGAACGGCCATGACGTAACCGAAGGGTGCAGATGCTCCGGAGGTTGGTGCATATAATTCGCGTGTACTTGACACGCATGACACTTTCGGGCATATGTGACTGAGTCGCTCATCATAAGAGGATAAAAACATCCCATTCTTCTGATGTGGTCATAAAGCTTGGGACCGGGTTGGTGTGCACCACAAACCCCTGGTTCGCGGGAAAATTCGGGTCTTTCTTCATTGATGTCATTGCACTCTTGATAACAGTTTATCGGTTACAAAAGATCCGGTCTTTTTATAAGATCCGGTTACAATGAAAATCAAAATACAAAAAAGAAAGATTACAACTTTTATCCTTGTTTGTCGAACGAATCGCGAGCTCCTGTTTTGCGGTCACTCGCTTTGTGTGGGTTCTTTGCCTGCGCCGGGGTTATTTGCCGTGGACCACCGTGTGATCTCGATCCGGTCGGATCTACACGATATAACGGGTATTATTCCACCAAGGGAATAATAGCCGGGAGGGATTGTTTCACCAAGGAAACAACCGCTCGAATCTCGGGATCTAAGAACCAAGCTTAGATCCGGAGTGTGATCGTGTAGATCTGAAGATCCGATCCTCTCGAACTCCTGCCTTATTTGGCGTTGACGATCGCTGAGCACCGGATCTGGAAGTCCAAGTCTCCTAAGCCTTCGATGTTTGAATCTTGTTTAGATCTGAGTCTTCAATCCAGCAGGGCTTCGCCTCCTCCAAAATCCCCCTCCGAACCAAATGAGCACAAGGCCTATTTATAGGCACTCAGAACTGTGTCCGTTTCGTCCGTTGTTCGGGTTTTCCGATGTTTCCGGTTCTCCGTTGTTCGGATTTGATTCGGTTTGTGGTTGACTTGATCTGGAATCGATTTGTTGACTTGATTCCAAACATGGCAGTTAATCCGGTTCTGAGTTCGAGTCTGGAATTGATCTTGATTCGATCATTATATCACCGAGTTCGCTCTTGTTTAGATGACTCGGTGATTCCCCGAAACGTTGGTTTGATTCCGCGTGCGAGTGGATGCATTCCAATGCTTGGGTGCGATTTGTTGGCTTTGTCGCCTCGTTAACCTGCTCCGTTGTGTATGGCTTGGCTTCGACGTTAGCGGGATAACGGTCGTGCTTGGATACGTCGCTCGATGGTCCGTTTGTTGAATTGGCGTCGTCGAGCTGTGTCACGGGACCTATAGGCAGTTTTATACGCCTACAGATACCCCCTCCAAAGTATTTCAGTCTCGTTCTTTTATAGAAGAGTCTGGAATACTTTGGATGTGATTGTCCCAACCTTTAGTCGGTATAACGGGAGTTTGGAATGGCTTCTGTTCTTGATTCTTTCAGCCCTCCAGGTTTGTTCGGTGCTTTGTCGAACTTCTGTAAGGATTCCGGTGCTGCATTTATTGTCTGACCGTCTGTTGGAACTTTGAACTTGAAACCGATTCTTGATTTCTTGACTTTTTAGCTCGAGTTGGTTGATTCAACATAGAACTGATCGTCGATTGACTGCGTTGAATCTTTGTTTACAACGCGTTGTCCTGCGTTTGAGCTTCATTGCGACGCGTTGTCCGGCGTCCAGGCTTCATTGTGATGCGCTGTTCGACGTTTGACACAGTTTATACTCGTACGTCTGCTGGAGTATACACAGTTTAAGCTCTTAAGGTATTGGAGCGTGGCGGATACTCGAGTCACGAGACCAACCTATAGAATTGATGCGTCAATGACTCGCACTTATAGAATTTTTGGCAAATTCTCAGCCATTAACGGATTTGATAAGCCTTTACCGACTACCGTTTGAGTCGGGCTAGCATGCGGGTTATTTAAATCCGTTCGCATGTAACGTTGCGCTAAAGGAATGAACTCCCTTAGACTTTGTGCTATGATGTTGAATACATAGACTTTACCATTTGTTACGGGAATAGGTTACCCGGCGACGCGTGTTAGGCGTTGACTTTAGGGTTTTTTGCTAACCCCCAGCCTTAAACGGATTTGATTAGCCTTTACCGACTACCGTTTGAGTCGGGCTAGCATGCGGATTGTTTAAATCCGTTCGCATGTAACGTTGTGCTCAGAGATTGAATTCTCTGAGACTTTATGCTATGATGTCGAATACATAGACTTCGCCATTGTTATGGGAATAGGCTACCCGGCGACACGTGTGAGGCGCTGACTTATCCCTACTTAGGCTTCGGGATAAAATTCCCCAGAATCGAACTCTGGTATCTTTTTCAATCGGAAAAAGACTAAACCGGCGACGCGTGTTAGGCGTCGGCATATCCTTTCTTAGGATTCAGGATGAAATTCCCCACACGTGTGAGGCATGGATTTCGGCGTTATTAAAACAGCCCGCCACAATGTTGAATATGTGGGGCGAGTGTTCTTTTTAACGGTTAAGAACTAACCGGCGACGCGTGTTAGGCGTCGACTTATCCTTACTTAGGTTTCAGGATAAAATACCCCGTACGTGTGAAGCACGGATTATGGCGTTATTAATAACGACCTGCCACAATGTGGAATATGTGGGCTTGTCCTTTTTAACGGTCAAGGACTAACCGGCAACGCGTGTTAGGCGCTGACTCATCCCTTCTTAGGCTTCGGGATGAAATTCCCCAGAATCGGACTCTGGTGTCTTCTTCAATCGGTAAAAGACTAAACCGGCAGCGCGTGTTAGGCGCAGACTTATCCCTGCTTAGGATTCGGGATAAACTTCCTAAGATGAATCTTAATTTTATAAGTTTTGGAAAAGGAGTTGGTGTGGGAAGGAAGAATTTTATATTCTATTCCCTGTTTGAAAAGGAGACTCGAGGTGGGATCTCCACCCCCAGAATCCGGAAAGGTGAAACTAAGAGTGGGATCTCCACTCCGAGAATCAAAAAGATTCGGATAACCCTAACTGTCGGAAGGTTTGATTACCGAGGTAAAGATGAATTTCTCGTTTATCGAGAATGAATTATGGTTTTGGTCCTAACTGTAGGAAGGTTTGACCAAGCGGGAGTGTGAGATGACCCTAACTGTAGGAAGGTTTGATCACTCGATTTGAAAGCGGACCTCTCGTTCATTGGAGGAATCGAGAGGGGATTTTGGTTGTGGTCCTAACTGTAGGAAGGTTTGACCAAGTGGGGGGTTTAAAACGATCCTAACTGTAAGAAGGTTTGATCGCTCGATTTGAAAGTGGACCTCTCGTTCATTGAAGGAATCGAGAGGGGATTTTGGTTTTGGCCCTAACTGTAGGAAGGTTTGACCAAGCGAAAAAAGAGAGTAAGAGTACAAATTATTGTAAGATGTTGGTTCGTACAAATTACTCAAAGGGGGTTTCTGGTGTTAAGTGATAAAGACTTAACACAAAGTGTTTTGACGATTGGTCAATGATTGATAGACCGAAATTCTTTCCTGTTTAACCAAGTGTTCGGAAATTAGGAGTTTAGTGTTTATCACTTTATTCATAATGATCGGGTTATCCCTAAGAATATTACATTCTTCCGGGAACTTCCCGTTACCTGAATTATCCACCCCCAGCTTTCTTTGCAAGACTGGGTGTATCATTGTATCAGCTGCACGATCGGGTTATCCTTAAGAGTACCACGCGCGGCACTCTCCAGGAACTTCCTGTGGAAGAAAAGAAATAGTTTAGACTCTTATACCTATCGGAGTATTAAGAAGCAGTTTATACTCGTATACTTTTTGGAGTATCAGGAAGCAGTTTATACTCATATACCGGTCGGAGTTTTGGGATACAGTTTATACTCGTGCACCCACTGGAGTTTCGCCGTTCTTGACTGGCTTACTCCAGCGTTATGACACCGGCTTCAACCAAGGTCTGGATACTGTTCTTTAGAGTAAAGCAGGCCTTGGTGGGATGAAGGATCCTCCTGTGGTATGCGCAGTATTTCGGATCCGCAGTGTTGTCAGCTTCCTCCTGATTCGTGATCGGTGGGAGCTTGATCTTGTTATTGTCAAGGAGGGATTTGAAGATGGCTGGAACATCTTCGTCCTTGAAGGAGTACTCTTTTTGAGGCCTCGGATCCGAAGTCTTTTGCTGTCTCCGGGACTGCTGTTGCGATGTTTGATTAGCGTCAACAGCCGCTGCAGGTGTTTTGCCCTTACCACGGGAGGCGAAGTTTGAGTTTGGAGGATTCGTCGTCGATTGACCCCTCTCGGCCTTCTTCCTTCGGAGGAAGCGTTCGGCTTGTTCCCCTTGGACCTTTAAGTCTTTCCAAGTGCTGGATGGTGCTGTTCCCATTGCTTCCAACACATCCAACGAAAGATTGTTGTGGCAGGTTTGGAGAATGAACTCCTCCGTGATCGGGTCCCGGCAATTTAACGCTTTGTTCCGGAACCTTTTGACGAAGGTTTCGACTAACTCCCCGTCCTTTTGTTTCTCGTCAAGCAACGTTCCGATGGATATCTCGGTGTCGTCGTCGAAGAAGTTGGTGAGGAACATGGTCTCCATATCGTCCCAGTTGCTCACGCTACCTAGCTTGAGGCGGCGATACCAATCGAAGGCGGCTCCACGAAGAGTGCCAACGAATGACCGCACCATCAGAGGTTCATTGCCGGAGATAATACCCAGGTGCGATTTGAAATAAATCAAATGCTGAGTGGGGGAACCTTTCCCATCGAACGGCGTGAAGTTGATTAGACTAAACTTCGCCGGATAGGGGATTGAATCCCACTCCCTTGGGTATGGACAAGGAATGCCCGTTTTCTTCACCTCTTGAGCTGACATCAAGGTATTGATTTTGCTCTCGAGGCTTTTGATCTCCAAGTTTTCACCTGTATTTTCGTTGGCATCCTCATTACCACCCCCTGCGTTGATGGGAGGGTCATCGGCATTGCGAGTTTCATCCGTATCCGTATGCTCAACTTCTTGAACAACCTGATTACGGTGGCTTGGTTCGCCTTGCTGGTTCCTCAGTGCCTGGATTTGCTGCTCATGCATCTCCCTCATGGTCTGCATGGCCGTCTGCATCTCGAGCCTGAAGGTCTCCTGTTGTTTGGCCATAGCTTCTTCAAGCATCTTGGCCACTTGTTCCGCGCTTATCATGAATGACTCGCGGGGTTCTCCTTCGCTGGATACAGTATTGTCAGATGCAACCGCAGAGCAAGCATCCGATTCCTCATCTTCTGAGGGTGGTCTTATCTGAACCCTCCCATACGTCCTTCGTGAGATGGCTCCAGACTGCAAACGGGTTAAACGCCGAGATGCTCCCAGAATTGACTCGAGATCATCCCGTGCCAATGTCCTTTTGCTGGTCACGTTAGCGGTGACCCTTGGAAATTCTCCATCTTTAACCACCGCTCTCCTTCGTCGGGAACGCGTAGGCCTTGGCTTAGGCGTCTCAGTGCTGAGCCTTTCGAACACCGAAACCCTCTCGGGGACTGCCTCGACACAGTTGCATCCCGACAGTACCGCCCGAATAAGCTTGACACAGGGGCATTGAGTCTCGAGCCTACGAGGGCTTCTCTTTCTTGTCTTGCTCGTACCCCCAGCACGATAGTACAACTCGTCAATTTGATCGGAGTAACCTATCGTGTGTTGGCACGATTTCTCAGGTATAACGTTATCATCATCGGATGACAACGTTTCCTTCTGAGGATGAATTGCCTTCTTTGGGCTTTCGAGAGTCACGCGTCTTGAAATGCGCCTTTGTGGGCGTGAATTCTCAACGGGCTCCCGAACCTCGATGCGCAAATTGACGCGCGCAGCAGCCTTGAACTCCTCGTCATGCTGAAAGTGACAACGACCCCCAGCATGTTGATTCATTCGGGGCTTCTTCATCGGGCCCAAACGCTCTTGAACTGGAGCCTTGCCTCTTTCATCGGGAATTGGACCGAGGCGTTCCAAAATTGACCCCCTCCTTCGGGATGGTTCCGCAGGATCTCCCGGAGTAATTGTAGGGATCATCGGCGATTTGAGTTGGCTCGCCGGAGATTGAACCTGCTTCGAAGGCCGTAACGATTGCGCCTTAACCTGAATCGCCGTTTCAGATTTCAGCCTCCATACTTGGCGGGTTGGGAGCGGTTTCTTTGCCACCTCCTTTTGCAGCCTTCTACGGGCTTCTTCAATTTGAGCCCGTACCTGCGCTGATAGTACGCGGCGCTTGCGAATGCGCTCTTCCAGCGTTGAGCGGTTCCGTTTGACACGGACCCATTCTGTTGTTGGCGGCTTGGAAGAGGCGCCATTCATCTGCTGTTGAGGCTGTTTGCCTCTTTTGCTTTTCAGATCCGCCTTGTAACAGACTCCGTCCACGGATTCCATCGCCTTTGCGAATTGTTTCGCAAGCCGTTGACGTTGCCTTTGGCGGGCTCTCTTCGAGAGAGTCGCTACGCCCCCGGCAACGGAGGATTTGGCCAGAGCGGATCTGACCTGGTTGGAGGTTGGGGAGATCCCACCCAATGCAGCTTCGGCATCAAACGGGGCGAGATCTTCGTTGGTAGCTTCAACATCTTCGTACCAACGAAGTTTCCTCTTGGAGGAGAACTTTGGAGACTTGGACTTGTGGGAGGAGGTAGATCCGAACGAGGACGACAGGTACGCCTCGAACTTCTGTTGGTCGAACTCGTATTCGACCTCCTCCACGACCGGGATCGGGATCCGCGGCTGCGACGCAACGATCTCGTCGGCGAGATCGGTGGCTCCCACTGTGGTCGCCAGATGGTTCGCGGGAAAATTCGGGTCTTTCTTCATTGATGTCATTGCACTCTTGATAACAGTTTATCGGTTACAAAAGATCCGGTCTTTTTATAAGATCCGGTTACAATAAAAATCAAAATACGAAAAAGAAAGATTACAACTTTTATCCTTGTTTGTCGAACGAATCGCGAGCTCCTGTTTTGCGGTCACTCGCTTTGTGTGGGTTCTTTGCCTGCGCCGGGGTTATTTGCCGTGGACCACCGCGTGATCTCGATCCGGTCGGATCTACACGATATAACGGGTATTATTCCACCAAGGGAATAATAGCCGGGAGGGATTGTTTCACCAAGGAAACAACCGCTCGAATCTCGGGATCTAAGAACCAAACTTAGATCCGGAGTGTGATCGTGTAGATCTGAAGATCCGATCCTCTCGAACTCCTGCCTTATTTGGCGTTGACGATCGCTGAGCACCGGATCTGGAAGTCCAAGTCTCCTAAGCCTTCGATATTTGAATCTTGTTTAGATCTGAGTCTTCAATCCAGCAGGGCTTCGCCTCCTCCAAAATCCCCCCTCCGAACCAAATGAGCACAAGGCCTATTTATAGGCACTCAGAACTGTGCATTTGCACAGTTCTGGGCCTAGCCACCTGTGGGTGGCTCGGCTCTTGGCCGAGCCACCTGTGGGTGGCTCGGCTCTTGGTCGAGCCACCCACAGGTGGATCGGCCTTGGCCGAGCCACCTCAGGGTGGCTCGGCTAAGGCCGAGTCCCCCGGGGTTTGGACTTGTGTCCGTTTCGTCCGTCGTTCGGGTTTTCCGGTGTTTCCGGTTCTCCGTTGTTCGGATTTGATTCGGTTTGTGGTTGACTTGATCTGGAATCGATTTGTTGACTTGATTCCAAACATGGTAGTTAATCCGGTTCTGTGTTCGAGTCCGGAATTGATCTTGATTCGATCGTTATATCACCGAGTTCGCTCTTGTTTAGATGACTCGGTGATTCCCCAAAACGTTGGTTTGATTCCGCGTGCGAGTGGATGCATTCCAATGCTTGGGTGCGATTTGTTGGCTTCGTCGCCTCGTTAACCTGCTTCGTTGCGTATGGCTTGGCTTCGGCGTTAGCGGGATAACGGTCGTGCTTGGATACGTCGCTCGATGGTCCGTTTGTTGAATTGGCGTCGTCGAGCTGTGTCACGGGACCTATAGGCAGTTTTATACGCCTACAACCCCTTCGTGTGCTTCCTTAAGGACTTCTTCAGCTTCCTTTGTCGATAAGCAACATAACAGCAAGCCATCATACCCCCTACGGTATAGCATTCGACTCTCTATATTATAATAGAACCTCGACGCTCTTTGTCGAATTGAATCCCTTTCCTTCACATCTTCTGGTAAGATTCCATGCAAGACATAGTCGATGATGGGGAAACGCCAATCTTGGGGTTCGAACTCGACCTGAGTTGCGTACACCTCTTGAACCTCTTCTTCTTTGCCTTCTTCATCGTAGAGTGGCACTAAGAGCTGGTGAGTCCTTACCATAACAAACTGTTCTGTTCCGGGAGGCTGTGCCAGAGATACGGCTAATGCTGCTAATGCATCTGCGTAGGTGTTCTGTAACCGTGGAACGTGTTCGATGAAGAATCCTTTAAATGATTCCGCTATTTCTACTGCCATCTTGTGATATGGTATTAAAACCTGACTTCGGACTTCATACTCCCCTTGGACTTGCTTAACTATCAGTTGAGAATCACCGAAAGCTTCAAGATACTCAACCCCTAGTTCTTTAGTGAAATTGAGTCCTATGATCAGCGCATTATATTCGGCTACATTATTTGAGCATGGCTCGGTTAACGAGTAGGCTCGAGGCATCACATGTTTTCCTGGGGAAACTAACACAACTCCAACTCCGGAGGAAACCTTAGAACATCCAGGAGCACCTGCCATATTAGGTGCCCGAGAAGCACCATCGAAATACAAACTCCATACCTGTTGATGGGAAGTTACGTTGACTTCGTGGGTTTCATCAGGTAGGTCGTCATATATCTCGGTGGTATCTGTAGTTGGATTAGCTGCCAGGAGATCACAAATGGCCTGTCCTTTTACTGACTTCTGTTGTTTAAAATGTAAGTCGTATTGGGACAAGAGCAAGGCCTATTTTGCTAATCGCCAGTTCATGAAAGCTGGTTGTGTCATGAATACTCGGACTGGGTTAACCTTGGAGATAACATAAATAGTCTGTCCAACTAGATAATGCCGTATTTTCTGAATTGCGAACACCAAAGCGAGACATTCCCTTTCGATCATGGGATATCGGGATTCGGCACCTACCAAGGTTCGACTCAAGTAATATACTGCCTGTTCGTGACCGTTATCGTCATCTTATGCGAGCAGTGCACTTAATGAGTGGCTCGTCGCCTTGACATAAATCAAGAACGGTTTGCTCGATTTCGGTGCAACGAGTACATGAGGTTTCGAGAGATATTCTTTAATACTCTCGAACGCCTTTTGACAAGCGTCGTCCCATACGAACGACACACCCTTCTTCGTAAGCTTAGAGAATGGTTGGCATTTTCCTAAGAGGTTCGAGATAAACCGACGGATATACGCCAACCGCCCTTGTAAACTCATTAATTGCCTTTACTTTATCGGGGTCGATGTGAATACCTTTGGTGGTGACGACGAATCCAAGGAATTTACCACTGGACATCCCGAGGAAAGATTTGGTAGGATTCATTTTCAATTGATGGGTCCGCATCAGATTGAACATGGTCTTTAAGTCTTTAATGTGTTCATCCTTATTATGACTTTTCACGACCAAGTCATCCACGTAGCATTCGACAGTCTTTCGGAGATGCTCCTGAAAGATCTTTGACATGGCTCTCTGATATGTAGCACCTGTATTCTTTAACCCGAAGGGCATGACTGTGTAGCAGAAAATGCCAAGGGGTGTTCTGAACGCGGTGTGTTTTTCATCATCTGGATGTATCTTTATTTGATTATAACCAGAAAAACCATCCATGAAAGACATCCTCTCGAATCCGCATGTATTGTCGATGATGACATCTGTGATGGGAAGGGGGAAATCATCTTTTGGGCAAGCAGTGTTGAGGTCTGTAAAGTCAATACAAACCCTAATTTTCCCGTTCTTCTTAAGGACCGGGACAATATTGGCGAGCCACTCGGGATGTTGCTCTTCCCTAACGAAGCCCGAGTCAATAAGCTTTTTAACTTCGGCCTCGATTGCCTCCATCATCTGCGGACGAAACCGTCTTTGTTATTGTTTGATAGGTTTGACATCTGGCTTAATATTAAGACGATGCACTGCTACGTTCGGATCGAGTCCTGGCATGTCTTCATAGTTCTAGGCGAACACATCAATGTATTCCCTGATAAGAGAGATTAACTCTTCTTTCTCTTCCGGCGGGAGGCTATCGCTAATGAATATTGGTTTCGGATTATCTTCATTACCCATATTCACCTGGACCACTTGATCTTCGGTAGGAGGTTCTCTTTGTTCAAACCTATCGCCGTATTGCATATTTAGGTGATGAACCCAAGGATCTTCCCAAGTTGGCATTTGATCGTCTTCCTCTATTGTCACAGGATCGACCGTAGTCATGTTCGACATCAGCTTTTTGAACATTTCTCCAAGACTAGTGTCGGAATCCCAAGCTGAAGAATCAGAAGAGTACCCGTTTTTAGTTTTGTTAGCAATTTGATCGATAACTTGCCAGCAACATTCGTCATCAGATGAGGAGACATAGCCTAAGCCTCTTCTGTGACGATAATAATCGTCGGGCTTCCCTTTTGGTACATAGGCCATTCGAGGTGGAACTCACGGACCTCGACCAAAGCAAAGACCTTCTCCGAGCGTGAAATCATATCCATATTTCTCCATGAGATCACGCGCTTTAGTGTTATACCTAAATAGATGAGGGGCAGGTTTATCATCATTGTCTTCCTCATCCAAAAAGTGGTCTGGTGGCGGAGATTCCCTTCCTTTACCGTAGACGACTTCCTTTTCACCCCCTGTCTTTGCAGGAATGACGAGCGTCGTTCCGAATGGATCCTGTACCTGTTTTTTTGTCATGCAAAATGATTGAAGTGGCATATACAAGTCAGGGTTGTCATACAGTTCTTTAGTGATATTATCAAGACATGACGAATACTCTAAATCTTCATTTATTAATGTCTCTTCGGCAAGTTGCCAGTTACAACTACTTTCCGATGATTCATCATCGTCAAGATTGATTACAATGGGTACAATGTCGTTAAGTACAAAACCACCATCATAATCAAACCCAGCTTCGGTATCAGCTTCATTCCCCGCTGTCCGTTCCTTGGGCCGATGGTTCAGTATCGGATTCAGCACCGTATAGAAGGGAATCGGTAAAATAGTTCTCCAATCCCTTAAACGGTTGCTTATCCATGACCACCGTCTTGACTTCATTATTAGTGTCCACATATTTGAGGCACTGATGAAGAGTTGACGGGACTATAAGATTACCGTGGATCCAGGGTCGACCCAACAGTAAGTTATAGGATGTTTCCGTGTCAATCACGTAACAGGTAACTTCCGACTTCAAATCCCCGATCTGGCATTTGATTCGAATCTTTCCCAAGGGTCTGGACCCGCTGGTGTTGAATCCATAGATCGTAGTGCCCGTGGAAGCTAGCTTACTTGCCGGTATTTCAAGATTATACATCAATCGGAGCGGCATGATGCTGACAGCGGAACCCGGATCGACTTGGATCCGGTTGACCACGCTGGAGCCAATGTGCCTGGTGAAGTACAAAGGTCGATCGTGCTTTGAGTTCTTCGTCTGCATGTCTTCTTTGGTGAAGGAAATGCAGGGAAAACGGTGCACCGCGAGATTGCAGTGTTGAACTGACGGCTCTGGTTCTCCAGGAGATGGCTTGATTCGAGTCAGGAAAGCTTCGGAGTCGCTCAAGGCTTCTTGTAATGCTTTCCTTATGTCCTTTGAAAGACGCAGTAGTTCGTATAGGGTTATCCTAGCCGGTATATTAGCTAACTGCGCTATGATGTCAAAATAGGGCGGAGAGCTTGCATTTCCTGGTTTGTCTCTCCCAATCGGATGATTGAATCGAGACTGTCTCGGGTTTTGGACTTCCTGGCGTAGAGGCTCTTTCCCTTTCTCTTTTTGTTGGACCTTCTCCATAGCCACAGGTGTTGGAGGAGTTGTGACAATTCCCATTTCCATTAATGTCTTGGAAGGAACGGTCTTGGTTACCCCCTGCTTAGCCAATTGCTCGGAAGCATCCGGATACTTGAAGTGGTACTTGTTCCCGCTCCGGGTTACAAAAGCCTCCTGTTCATCTTCGGAAAGCGGAAAGGCCAGAATTCTATCATCATCTTCCCCTGGAATAGCAGAAGCTCCATAACAAGACTTACCTTTTCCTTTTGACCTTTTCTTGAAAGAGGTTCCAGTCCATTGTTCATCTCCAATCAAATCTGGATGAACCCAAAGAATCTCACCATTCGGGGCTGTGTGTGGCACAAGTCCTTTCTGGCGCTGTTTGTGAGGATCATCGTTCACCGTCTTCACTGCTGTATTTATTACCGGTTCATGCTGGAACCAGTTCAAAGGAACAGAACCGAAGCTAATCGATACTGCATTCGCACCTACTTTCTTCTCCTTAGGTTGCTTCATAGTGATGACCCCGATATCGATTAGAGCTTGGATCTTATCTTTAAGGGCGTAGCATGCCTTGGTAGGATGGTGCACCGCTCTGTGAAATGCACAGTATTTTGGATCATTAACTCTTTTAGCATCTTCTTGATCCTGGATCAGAGGCAACTTGATCTTGTTGTTCTCGATAAGGTATTTAAAAATACCGGGAACTTCATCTTCTTTGAATGAATATACCTTCGGAAACTTTGGCTCCGAGGCCTTTTGTTTCTGGGGCTGTTGTTGCCACCTTGATTGTTGGGGCGCCTTCTGTTGCTGTTGTTGCGGCTGCGCTTGCACTTCGAACGTCTGGTTCGCGTCCACTATATTCGCTTGTGCCTTTCCCTTACCCTTAGGGACAAAATTCTGTTGTGGAGGATTATGTGCCGTTTGACCTCTTTCAGCCTTCTTCCTTTTAAGGAATCGTTCGACTCATTCTCCTCGCACCTTTAAGTCCTTCCAGGTCTTTGGTGGTGTCATCCCCATAGCTTCGAGGATGTCCAATGAAAGATTATTATGGCAGGTCTCGAGGATGAAGTCTTCACTGACCGGATCTCTACAGTTTATTGCTTTGTTCCGGAATCTCTTGACGAAGTTTTTAACCGTTTCACCATTCTTCTGTTTCTCATCGAATAGTGTGCCGATTGAGATCTCTGTGTCGTCATCGAAGAAGTTCGTCAGAAACATGTCTTCCATGTCATCCCAACTGTTGATACTCCCTGGCTTGAGACGGCGATATCAGTCGAAGGCTGCTCCACGAAGAGTGCCAACGAATGACCGCACCATAAGAGGCTCATTTCCGGAGATTATTCCTAAGTGAGATTTAAAATAGATTAGATACTGGGTAGGGGAACCCTTTCCATCAAACGACGTAAAATTGATCAAATTGAATTTCACCGGATATGGAATTGATTCTCATTCCCTTGGATATGGACATGGTATCCCGGACCTCTTTACTTCTTGAGCATTCATCAATGCATTGATCTTGCTCTCCAAGTCCCTCATTTTCTTATCCTCACTCGTATCTGTCTTCGAGTGATTTCGGGGAGAAGTAACATGGTCCTCCTTCATGTTATTATCATCCGAAGGGCCACCCCTATTATTGTTGTTGACGGGAGGAGTGTTCATGTTGGCATTATCCTCTACTTCCCGGTCATCATCGCCTTGATTAGTATTGTTGCGATGACTAGACTCTCCTTGATGAGTTGTTAGTGCCGCGATTTGCTGGTCATGCATTTCTCTCATCTGCTGCATGGCCATCTCCATTTCAAATTTAAAATTTTCCTTCTGCTTAGCCAAAGCGTCCTCAAGTATCTTAGACACCTGCTCGGCGCTAATCATGAGCGATTCGTAGGGTTGTCCCGCACTAGATGCCGTGTCATCGGATGCTATGGCTGAGCAGACATCTGAACCAGCATCTGACACCTCATCCTCTAAAGGAAGTCCATTTTGCATCTTTTGGTAATTCTTCCGCCTACTGGTCCTTGATCTTAATCGAGTCATACGTTGGGACACCGTGGTAAACTGATCCGGGCTAAAGCGTCGTGTTGACTTCCCTCTCCCGGTCATATTGACGGACACTTCTGGGAATTCGTCATCTTGACGGACAGGTTTTCTCTTGCGGAAACGCCTTGGTTTGGTCTCGGACGTTTTGGTAGAGATTCTCTCGAACACCGAAACTCTTCTTGGGGCTTTACAACAACAGCATTCTGATAATACCGCTTTGATTATGTTGGCACAGGGACAATGAGGATCCGTGTCTCAAACATTTCTTTTCCGAGACCTATTCGTGCTTTCAGCCCTATAGTACAACTCGTTAGTTTGATAACCGGAGCAACCCATAGAGTGTTGGCACGACCTCCCAGGTATAATATCATCATCATCAGACAAATGTGTTTCCCTCTGGGGACACGACACTTTATTGGCGTCTTCAAAAGTCGCTCGTTCAGGTTTGCGCCTTTGCGAACGTGAAAACGTAACGGGCTCTTGAACTTCGACCCGCAATCCAATGCGGCCGGTAACAGTGGTTTTCCCTTTATTATCTTTCTTGGGGGGATTAGTACGACCCCCAGTCTGGTTTGTTGTTTGGGAACCTTTCAACGGTCCCAATCGTTCCTTGACGGATGCTTTACCTCGATCTCCAGGTAGAGGACCGAGGTGAGCCTTCAAGGGGACTCTGGATTTGGTGAGATCCATGCTATCACCTGGCTTCATCGGAGATGTGGGGACAGGGGAAACAGGATCTGAAATTGACGAAGTTTGAACAGTAACTTCGTTCATCTTCGCCTTAGGCGCTGGCTTTGCCTTCGGCATCCACACCTGTTTGCGCTTGGGCGGCTTCTTCACGGCTTCTTCCTTCTGCATTTCTTCTGCTTTCTGCAAAAGGAGCTGGGCATGCGCGAGCAACGCGCGCCGCTTCTTGATTCGCTCCTCGAGGGTGGAGCGGGTCCTCTTGACACGAACACATTCGTTCGTTTCTATCTTGGAGGAGGAGTCGGTTGTTCGTCGTTGTTGTCCCCGATGCTGTCTGGATTTTAGATCCTCATTATAGCAGATCCCGTCCATCGATTCCGAAGCCTTGGCTAATTATCGTGCAAGGCGTTGACGCCGTCTTTGGCGCGCCCTCTTTGACAAGGTTGGAATGCCTTCAACAGTTGTCCTCACGGCGGAGGGAAGATCCGGATCTGCAGCTTCGACCACGTTGGACGTCGTTGGTGCGTCGCGGGGAGTAAGTGCAGCAACGACGAGGGGATCTTGGATCTTCGAGTCGGAGGTCCCGCGAGCATTTCTGGAGGAGGATGCCTTCATGTGCCTGCTTGGAGAGGTGGATCTGGAGGAGGAGGAAGAGAGGTACTCTTCAAACTTCTGTTGATCGAACTCATATTCGATCTCTTCATTTACCCGGATCTTGAATGCCGGTTGCGTCATGACAGCCTCGGCAGCGAGGCTGTTGGCTCCCACTGTGGTCGCCAGTTTGTTTTCGGTAAAAGTTGCCTTCATTGTCGAACTCATTACAACAAAATCTGCTTACAAAGAATTCGAAATATTCAATAAGAAAAAGAATGAAAGATTACAACTTTTCAAAAATAACACAAGATCCGTTCGTCGTCTCTTGCTTGCGTGGGTCTTTAGCCGGTGACGGGGACGTCGATATCCGTAGACTACCTGGCAATCAGATCAGATGTAGAACTCCGTCGATTCGCGAAGGAATCTAGAAGCAGAAGCGCTTATCTCGGCAACGGCGAGATAATTGCTCTTCTTAGGATTACCGCAACGGGATAATCCTAAGGAACGGACGTGGGTGAATGCAGATCTGACGAATCTCTCCTTTGTGTTGAAGAACTCGATCACTCTTCAGTCCGGCAGGGCTTCGCCAATTCTCTAATATTCCAGATCTTCAAAAAAATGAGGACCCGGTGTTGTATTTATAGGCTCCAGGGGGTTACGGGCGGTTAAAACCGCGTAACTGGCCATTTCTGCATTGGAGACAACCCAGGGTGTCTCAACCTGGGCCGAGACACCCTAGGGTGTCTCGGCCTTGGCCGAGACACCACGTGGTGTCTCACCTAAGGTTGAGACGTATTTTCGCCTCCTCGTCCGTTTCCGCCGTAATTTCTTCGTCCGAACTCAGATTTGAGCGATTTAAAGTACGTTGGAAAGCCGATGAGGAGCTCTATAAGCTCTAATGATTGGATCATCTGTAGAATAAATGAGACAAGAGGGGCGTTGCGCCTTTTGTAAACATCGCGGGGCTCCCAATCAGTCCGTATCTTCGTTATTCCAAAACTCCGTTGCTTCGCGCAGTCCGTCGATTCACTTCAACCGTTAGTCGACGTCGATTAAGCCTCTGTGACTTGGATAGTAACGTTCATCATCTTTTCTTAACGCTGAGTTGTTCGTGGAGACCTATAGGCAATTTTCGATGCCTACAACTAAGTCTTCAAAGTCTTATTCAAACTACGAGCATCAAAACTCATCGCTTCTGATGATAAACTCACCTAGCAAGTCTCCCCAGCAAGACGCTAATTCCCAAAATCTTGTGCAAGTCACAAGTACACATTCTCTTGTCATGTTAACACCATACCTCTGATAATCCACTTATCAATCCTCGTCAATAGGATGATAAGTCCACAAAGTTGTTCCAATCGCAACACACTCTTATCATGTTAATACCATACCTCTGACAATCCACTTATCAATCCTCGTCAATAGGATGATAAGTCCACAAAGTTGCTCCAATCTTAACACATTCCTGTCATGTTAACACCATACCTCTAACAATCCACTTATCAGTCCTCGTCAATAGGATGATATGTCCACAAAGTTGCTCTAATCGCAACACATTCCTATCATGTTAACACCATACCTTTGACAATCCTCTTATGAATCCTCGTCAATAGGATGATAAGTCCATAAAGTTGCTCCAATCGCAACACATTCCTATTATGTTAACACCATACCTCTGACAATCCACTTATCAATCCTCGTCAATAGGATGATAAGTCTACAAAGTTACCCTGACCGCAACATTTTTCTGTTACGTTAACATCACACCTCTGACGACCAAATTAGTTTATCGACTCTCTTTAATAGAGCGATAAGCCCATAAAATACTGTTAGGTTAACATCACACCTCTAATAGTCAAACCCCCCAATGAACTTGCTAATCCTTTTTTAATAAGAATAGAAAGTTTTCATTATAAAATCCCCAGTGGATTAAAGGTTTTCTAGAATTATCCTAGTGATAATAAAAAAAATTTCTGAATTTCACTCTAAGTGAAAATTCATGCCAAGTTAATATTACACCTCTGGCGCTTCCAACTTTCTTTTAGTGTTTCAAATAACACAGGAAGAAACAGTGACAAAGTCCACGTATTCAATATCGTAGTTAGTGATTATCATTAAATTAATAATCTCTGAATCCATACCTTGCATGTATGGGGAATTTTATCTCGAATCCTAAGAAAGGATAAGTCAACGCCTAATACGCGTTGCTGGTTAGTCTTTGACCGTAAAAAGGATAAAAACCCACGTATTCAACATCGTGGCATGTTATTATTAATAACACCGAAATCCATGCCTCACACGTATGGGAGACTTTATCTCGATCCCTAATTAGAGATAAGTCTGCATCTAACACATGCTGCCGGGTAGACTATTCCCGCAATAATGGCAAAGCCCACGTATTCAACATGTGGCAGGTTGTTATTAATAACGCTAAAATCTGTGCCTTACACGCATGAGGAACTTTATCCCAAATCTTAAGTAAGGATAAGTCTACACCTAACACGTGTCGCCGGTTAGTCTTTTTCCGTAAAATGATAAAGTTTATGTATTCAAAATCATAGCATCAAGTCTAAGAGGGTTCATTCTCTTAGCACAACGTTATATATAGAACGGACTTAGACAATCCACATGCTAGCCCGACTCAAACGATAGTCGGTAAAGGCTTTTCAAATTCGTTGATGGCTGAGGGTTTGCCAAAAATCCTATGCATGTTTGAAGGAACATATGAGCTAAAGACAAGTCTCAAAGACTTAGTTAAAAGTGCATGAAAAGCCACCTCCGCGTCTCAAGTCAAAACGCCAAGGTCAGACCCATGATGCAAACACCAAAACACCGAGGTCACACCCATGTTCCAAATTCAAAATGCAAGGGTGAGACCCGCGCCTCAAGTTCAAAATGCAGGGTCCACCCCCGTATTCCAGAAGCAGGATTATGACACATACCTTCACACAGGTCCTACGTGGCAAATCCCTTCAACCAAAATGCCTTCGAAGCGAGTGCAAAGAACAAATCCTTTACCACAAGGAATTAACAGCTCCAAGATCAGAGTTGAGATCCAAAGTATTCCGAAAATTCGTCCCAGTCAACCGCGAAGTTTTGAAAACTTTGGAGGGGGTTCTGTAGGCTGTCTAAAAATCACAATAGATAGTTTATCCCCATCAAAACACTAATGATGGAAGTTACAATACGACGACTTCCAAAATGTTATAATTTGAAGACTTTCACGTAGATTGATGAAGGTTACAATCTGATGACCTTCACAACAACTGATGAAAGCTCTAATCAACAGCCTTCACAATCAACATCGAGAGTTACAATCTGACGACTCTCATATTCTCAAGGAGCCAAGATAAAGATTACAAGACAATGACCTTTGCAACGCTATGACAAAAGAGATTACTTGTCGATAATCTCTTCAAAGCAAGATGCGAAACTCATCATCGTGCTCTAAGACGAAAACGCAGAGGTCATCCCCGTGTGTCAACATCAAAACACGGAGGTCCTCCCCGTGTGTCAACATTAAAATGCTGGAGTCGAACCCGTGTTGCAACATCAAAACGCCAAAGTCGAACATGCGTTGCAACATCAAAACGCTAGGGTCAGACCCGCATTTTTGTGTTTGACTGGTTCAAACAGAACCTGAACGGTTTTAAAACCGTATCTCCACTTAATAGGGACGGTTACACCCCACTTAGGAGTGATTTAAGGGGCGATTACACCCCCTTAATCCCCTATAAAAACGAGTAAACTCAACTGAGTTAAAGGTTGGAACTTCTTGGCTCGGATTGACCATTCAGCTTAGCAGCAATAGGAGAGATCCTTGGGCGAGCTTTTGAGGAGATTGACATCATCCCCCAACGAAGATCATCTTCAACTTCGACAACATAAAGCCTTCATCCTTGGCTTATATTCGACCTTCGGTTAAATCAACTCTTTCATAGAGTTTAAAACTCGTTCAGAGTTATCAACTCGTCTAGAGTTCTAAAACTTACCATGCAAGTTCTCCATAATGTCAAATCGTGAGGAGGTGATATCGTTCCAGTGAATCAAGACGTGTGAATCGTCAACGGAGAGCAAACTCGACGCCAGCATTCGAGGGAGGTACTCCATCGCCACCGTGAAAAACCCAGTTTTAAACAAAGGGGAGAATCCAGATTATTCTCTTCTCTTTTGTAATCAGGAAATCCAATTGTAATTAAGATTAAAGAAATACAGTCAATTTTTCCTTCGTTTCTTTTACTCCAAATTTTTCCACCAAACACTACCCGAGTCGTCCCTTGTTGGGGGTGAGTTGATCTTATGATTAGTGCTAATATGGGACATGTATCGACTCCAAGAGGAGGATTAACACTTAGGTTAATTGTTGACATAACATATATCATAAAAGAATACAATATAACATGGTTCAAAAGAACACAAAGATAAAAAAAAAGACAAGAAAAAACAATAAATATTTGGTAAACGTGAATTACAGAGAAAAGAAAGCAAAAGAAATATGGGAGAAAATTATTTTTCCACTCAATAGTAAAGGAGGGAAAATTGAAATTGTAGTTTTTGCCCTATTTAACAAGGGTTCAAGGAAGAAGATTAAGAAGAACTATTAAGCTAATTAAATTAATTTAGAGTAAAGTATGGCTAAACTGGTTAATATGTTACGTAGAATTTGTATCGATCTTTGTGAGAGAAAAAAATTTCTTATTTGACATAAGTGAATTAGTAAACTCCCATATTATTAGTTCCTATGTGAAAAAGATATTGTCCTTTCAAAATATATAGATGAATTAATAAACTCCCATTTTAGGAGTGAACTTTTTTAATCTCTCGTATAATTATAAGGATTATCTTAACATCTATGTAATTCATATATTGGTTTTTCTATGGTGTGGCCAGGGGCACTCATTAGAAGACGAGTTAAATTAAGAGCCAGTACATGCGTAAATTTTTTGTTTGGCATGTTAGTTTTAATTATTAACCTTTATTTGACATGTTGACACCTAAACTCTAGACAAAAAAGTAATTGACAAAATGGTCAAACTGTTTGGTGGAAAATTCGCAGTAAAAAGACAATGAAGGAAAATTGATTTGTATTCCTTTGATCTTAGTTCAATTGAATTTCCAATTACAAAAGAGAGGTGAATGATCTGGATTCTCCTCTTTGTTTAATTCTGGGTTCTTCACAGTGGCGATGGAGTGCCTCCCTCGAATGCTCGCGTCGAGTTTGCTCTCCGTTGACGATCCGAATGTCTTGATTCACTGGAACGATATCTTCTCCTCACGATTTGACACTGTGGAGAACTTGCGTGGCAAGTTTGAAAATAACTCTTAACGAGTTAATAACTCAGAGCGAGTTTTAGAAGAACTTACAGAGCAAGTTGGAAACTCTGAACGAGTTGATAACTCAGATCGAGTTTAACTCTGAATGAGTTTGAACTCTTGAAAAAGAATTGATTTGAACCGAAAGTTCGATTAATAAGTCAAGGGAATGCTCCAAGGACTTTGTTGCTGCAGAAAGGTCCAAGATGCCCGATCAAGGATCCCTAAAAAGTCAGCAAAAAAGAGGATCCGAACTCAGTTGAGTTTCCCACTATTTATAGGGGATTTAGGGGTGTAACTGCCCCCCTTAAATCTCTGCTTAATAAGGGTTTAATAGGGTGTAACTATCCCCCATAAATCTCTCCATGATAGGGTAGTGATCCCCTCAAATCGTGGGGAGAAAACGGTTCTGGAACCATTCAAATCGTGCTTGAACGAGTCAAACGATAAAAACAGCGTTCTGGGCCCGAACTCTGTGTTTTAGACCTGAAACGCAGAGTTGAGCTCGTTTTAGGCTAAAAACGCACAGGTCGCGCTACACAGAGATGAACTGTGCGTATTAGACCTGGGACGCAGAGTTAGGCTCTACATGAACTGTGCGTATTGGACCTGGGATGCAGAGTTGGGCTCTGCATGAACTGTGCGTCTTGGACCTGGGACGCAGAGTTGAGCTCCGCATGAATTGTGCGTCTTGGACCTTGGATGCAGAGTTGAGCTCCGCATGAACTGTGTGTTTTTGTCGTTGGACGCAGAGTTGGGCTCCGTATGAACTGTGCGTTTTAAGTCCACGAAATCTGCGTTTTGAATCTCAAAAGTGGTCACGACCTCTGCGTTTTTTAGTTTAGAATGCGGGCATGACCTCTGCGTTTTGAGTTTGGAACGCGGGCATGACCTCTGCGTTTTGAATCTTGGATGCAGAGGTGAGCCTCTGGTGAGCTCGGTGAACTTTAGCCTAAGTCCAATGTTCAGACGAAGTCCAGTCCTACAGACAGACTTCAGAACATAACATGCTGCGAAGAACAAGTCATGACTTTCAAACCGTAAGTCGGAATTGGACGAATTATATATGAAAATCGGCTATCTCGACGAGACGGAGCCGACCAAACCTACCTCATAGGGTTCGGTTTGTTCTGTCAGTTTTGCCAAATTCCTTACGGTTTGAAAGATATCTGTGTTTTAATATGAAGAGACCTTTAATTTGTAGTCTCTTTTGCTAGAGCGTTGCAAAGATCGTCACCTTGTAACCTTCGTCTTGGCTCCTTGAAAATATAAGAGTCATCACATTGTAACTCCCGATGTTGATTGTGAAGGCTGTTGAATTAGAGCTTTCATTAGTTGTTATGAAGGTCGTCAGATTGTAACCTTCTACGTGAAAGTCTTCAAATTGTAGCCTTTTGGAAGTCGTCAAATTGTAACTTTCGTCATCGGTGTTTGATGGGGATAAGCTATCTGTTGTGATTTTTAGATAGCCTACAGAACCCCCTCCAAAGTTTTTGAAAGTTCGTGGTTGACTGGGACGAATTTTCAGAATACTTTGGATCTCCACCCTGATCTTAGAGCTGTTGATTCCTTGTCACAAAGGAGTTGTTCTCTGCACTCGCTTCGAAGGCAGCTTGGTTGAAGGGATTTGCCACGTAGGACCTGTGTGAAGGTATGTGCCATAATCCTGCTTCTGGAATGTGGGGGTGGACCCTGCATTTTAAACTTGAGACGCGGGCCTTACCCTTGCATGTTGAATTTGGAACACGGGTGTGACCTCGGCGTTCGGTTTTTGCATCGTGGGTCTGACCTCAGCGTTTGGTTTTTGCATCGCGGGTCTGACCTCAGCGTTTTGACTTAAGACATAGAAGTGGCTTCCGTGCATTTTTGACTAAGTCTTTGAGACTTGTCTTTAGCTCATTTGTTTCAAGCCTCGGCTCACATCCTACAAACATGCATAGGATTTTTGGCAAACCCTCAGCCATCAACGGATTTGATAAGCCTTTACCGACTACCGTTTGAGTCGGGCTAGCATGTGAATTATTTGAATCTGTTTCACATGTAACGTTGTGCTAAGAGAATGAACCCTCTTAGACTTGATGCTATGATTTTGAATACATAGACTTTGTCATTTTTACGGAAAAAAACTAACAAGCAACGCGTGTTAGGCATAGGCTTATCTCTAATTAGGGATCGAGATAAAGTCCCCCATGCGTGTAAGGCATGGATTTTGGTATCCTTTTTACAGCAAAGACTAACCGGCAACGCGTGTTAGGCGTAAGCTTATCTCTAATTAGGGATCGAGATAAAGTCCCTCATGCGTGTAAGACATGGATTTTGGTGTCCTTTTTACGGCAAAAGACTAACCGGCAACGCGTGTTAGGCGTAGGCTTATCTCTAATTAGGGATCGAGATAAAGTCCCCCATGCGTATAAGACATGGATTCTGGTGTTATTAATAACAACCTGCTACGATGTTGAATACATAGACTTTGCCATTATTACGGGAATAGGCTACTCGGCAGCATGTGTTAGATGCAGACTTATCTCTAATTAGAGATCAAGATAAAATCCCCCATGCATGTGAGGCACGGATTTTGGTGCTACGATGTTGAATACGTAGGCTTTGTCACTATTTCTTCCTGTGTTATATTTTCACTTGAAACACTGAAAGAAAATTAGAAGTACCAGAGATGTAGTATTAACTTGGCATGAATTTTCACTTAGAGTAAAATTCAGTAATTTTCTTCAATATCACTAGGATAATTCCAAAAAATCTTTAATCCACTGGGGATTTTACAATGAAAACTTTGCTATCCTTATTAAAAAAAGGATTAGCAAACTCATTGGGGGGTTTGACTGTTAGAGGTGTGATATTAATCTAACAGTACTTTATGGACCTATTGCTCTATTGAAGAGAGTCGATAAGTTGATTTGGTCGTCAGAGGTGTGATGTTAACTTGACGAGAATTTGTTGCGATCGGAGCAACTTTGTGGACTTATCATCCTATTGAAGAGGATTGATAAGTGGATTTGTCAGAGGTGTGATATTAACTTGACAGAAATTTGTGGACCTATCGCTCTATTGAAGAGAGTTGATAAGTTAATTTTGCCAGAGGTGTAATATTAACGTGATAGGATTTTATTATGATCGGAGCAAATTTGTGGGCCTATCATCCTATTGACGAGGATTGATAAGCGGGTTGTCAGAGGTGTGATGTTAACATGACAGGAGAATGTGTACTTGTGACTTGCACAAGATTTTGGGAATTAGCGCCTCGCTGAGGAGAATTGCGATTTGAACAATTTTGGGGACCTATCATCCTATTGTCAAGGATTGATAAGTTGATTGTTGTCAGAGGTGTATTGTTAATGTGACAAATTGGGAGTGATGCAAGCTGCATTCATACTCTGTGGGGTGATGATCGTCAGAAGTGTAATGTTAACTCGACGATGTGAAAGATTCGTTACTCTTAATTCAGTGGATTCTAAGTAACCAACCCCCAATCTTGATTAAGACTTAGCAGGGGAATAAAAAAAGGTAGACAAGGCACATCGCCTAATGAGGTACTATCCATGAAGTCGGAATAGAGGCACATCACCTGGTAGGCCATTATCTGATGAGTTTGACTATCAGAGGTAACTGTTAACGTGAAAGTTTTGGTGGACCCGCCATCCTATTGAAGAAGATTGGCAAGTTGATGGACTATCAGAGGTATCATTACGTGATAGTTTTGGCGGATTTCGTAGTTGACAGAGGTATTTTATTGAACATGACAACTCAAAAAATTTATTATTCATAATCCCATGAACTACAAATAAACCAACCCCCAGTCTTGAACAAGTGCAGGGGGAAAAAGGATTAGACATGGCACATCGCCTAGTAGGCCACTTTCTAACAAGTTTGACTATCAGAGGTAACTGTTAACGTGATAGTTGTTGGACCTAATATCCTACTGAAGAGGATTAGCTTCAGTGGTCGTAGTATCTTCCTCTTCTGACTGAGAAGATTGGGCTTGGTCCGATTGCTCAGGAGAAGATTGAGCTTGGTCCGATCGCTCCGGTTGATCCTGCCTACTTTGTTCTTCAGCTTTGATCCTGGCAATAATCTTTTGAGCCTGTTCGCCTTGAGAGATTAGTTGTCTCCAGGAATGGCATTCTACAACCCTCATTTGTGCTAGAAGGTCGATCTGCAAGTTGTGGCGACAGGTCTCCACTAAGGTAGACAGTGTCATACCTGTCGGACATCGCAGAGCCATGTTTCGAAACCTTTTGACGAAGGCTTTGACGGACTCCCTCTTCTTCTGCTTAGTAGCGAGAAGGGTATGGATGGAGACTTTTGTATCCTCTTCAAAGAATCTTGACAGGAAGAGTCTCTCTAGATCCCCCCACTTTTGGATACCGCCCGCATGCAGTTTCCTGAACCATTCAAAGGCAACTCCCTTGAGGGTGCCAATGAATAATCGAGCCAGTATGGCATCATTTGATATCACATTCCCAATTTGTGACTTGAAATGATAGATATGTTGGTTCGGTGATCCCGTGCCGTCAAAAGTTTGTAGCATCGGGACTTCGAATTTTGGAGGATAAGGGGCTGCATCTCATTTAGCAGGATAGGGCCTGACAACTCCCTCGTCTTGGAGCTCCCTTCTGTTAGCAATAGCATTGAGACGGGCTTCCAATTCTTCCATTTTAACCGATTGAGGATTCTGCTCATTCTCGGCTTCTCTTCCTTCATTAGAGGAAGATTCCAGGTTGTGGGCTTCTTGGTCAGAAACCGTATCATCAACCACTTTTCCCTTCCCTTTGCTTGTGTGAGGTCGGGATGAAGACGTTCTTCCTTTTCGGGAAGATTCTTGCATGGGTGGCGAATTTGTCTTCTGAGATTAGGCCTTGTCTGCGACGATTTGATTCATCAGGGCCAAGAGTTCATTAATGGCCTCCTGCTGAGATTTGAGCGTGGCCTCCTGCTCATCAAGTCTCTTCACGAGATCTTCATGGTTTCCCGTCATATAAGCGGAGCTCTCATATTCAACAAAAGAGCTTGATGATTAGGACTCTGCAATGGCTGAGTGTTCATCATCGGAATTGGTTCCTCTGGCTAAACTCTGATAGTTGACAGGGGGAATGGCTTCTGTTCGCGTCCGAGTGTGTCGGTAGACTCCTTCAAACTCGTTAGCGATTTCTCTAACGGTCGGTGAACGACTTATCTCAAAGTCATCGGAACTAGGACATGAGGCTTTTGCTCTGCTGATCATATTGATAGTGACCCCAGGATATTCGGTCTCTAGAGACTTCTTCCTGTGAGAACGTCATTGTTGGTTGGGCAAAGCAACATTCGTAAATTGGTCGAACACTAACAGTTTGGCCGCATGTGAGCAGCATTGGCATCCCGAGAGGACCGTAGGAATCAGTCGTTCACATTGGAATGAACGAATGACTTGTTGCATCGGTCTTTCTCTTGAAAGTGACTCCCTTAAGTCAGATACCTGGGGAGATTTTCTCACAGAATGTGAGGTTAGAGATGGAACCCTCTGCCTCTCAGTAGGCGGGACTGGTTCTCGTTTAACATGGATCTTGAATCCACATTGATCTTTTTGAACACGACGAATCGCATCGTGTTCTGAAGAAGGAACACGAGGGTCGTGTTCTATTTTACCAACGCTAGACCGAAGTCTGCATTTTGTTGATGAAACGCATCTTTGCCGGTTGCGTTTTTATCGGTTAACGTAGTTTGTAAGTCTGTGTTTTGGATCTTGAACGCACTCCTGAGAGTTGCGTTTTGGTTCTGAAATGCACTCCTGAGAATTGCATTCAGTTTGTGGAATGCGGCCTTGAAGGCTGCGTTTTGATTCTGGGACGCACTCCTGAGAGTTACGTTCTATCAGATCAACGCAGTTTTGAGGTTTACGTTTTGATGTTGAAACGCACCTCTGAAGGCTGCGTTTTGATTGCACAATGCGCCACTGAGGGGTGTGTTTGGCATAAACTGAGCCCACTCCTTCGGAGGAGGGGCTGCTCGAGCAATCTCGACTAAAGGAGAGGGCTTCCTTTGGCATAGGAGCAACAATTGGAGCTTTAGTCTCCTTGGAGACTTTGTGGATCTTGCGCATAGCCTTGGGGCTAAGAGATCCGGAGGAGATGGACTCCTCAAACTTGGCTTGATCAAACTCTACCACGAGAGTTTCAACGGTTGTTCCAGTGAGATGAACATCAGATTGCGCCACCACTTCTTCGTCAGTGAAGCTCTTCTCCAGCAGAGTCGCTATCTTTTGTATGTAGGAAAATTTGTAGTAAAAAGAAAATGAAGGAAAATTAATTTGTATTCCTTTAAGCTCAGTTACAATTGGATTTCTTGATTACAAAAGAGAGGAGAATGAATTTGATTCTCCCCTTTGTTTAATTCTGGGTTTTTCACGGTGGCGATGGAGTGCCTCCCTCGAATGCTCGCGTCGAGTTTGCTCTCCGTTGACGATCCGAATGTCTTGATTCACTGGAACGATATCTTCTCCTTAAGATTTGACGCTATGGAGAACTTGCGTGGCAAGTTTGAAAATAACTCTTAACGAGTTAATAACTCAGAGCGAGTTTTAGAAGAACTTGCAGAGCAAGTTGAAAACTCTGGACGAGTTGATAACTCAGATCGAGTTTAACTCTGAACGAGTTTGAACTCTTGAAAAAGAGTTGATTTGAACCGAAAGTTTGGTTAATAAGCCAAGGGAATGCTCCAAGGACTTTGTTGCTGCAGAAAGCTCCAAGATGCCCGATCAAGGATCCCCAAAAAGTCAGCAAAAAAGAGGATCTGAACTCAGTTGATTTTCCTATTATTTATAGGGGATTTAGGGGTGTAACCGCCCCCTTAAATCTCTCCTTAATGAGGGTTTAATAGGATGTAACTGTCCCCAATAAATCTCTCCATAATAGGGTAGTGATCCCCTCAAATCGTGGGGAGAAAACGGTTCTGGAACAGTTCAAATCGTGCTTGAACGAGTCAAACACTGAAAACAGTGTTCTGGGCCCGAACTCTGCATTTTAGACCTGAAACGCAGACTTGGGCCTGTTTTAGGCTGAAAACGCACAGGTCGCGCTGCACAGAGATGAACTATGTGTATTGGACCTGGGACGCAGAGTTAGGCTTTGCATGAACTGTGCGTATTGGACCTGGGATGCAGAGTTAGGCTCTGCATGAACTGTGCGTCTTAGACCTGGGACGCAGAGTTGAGCTCCCCATGAATTATGCGTCTTGGACCTGGGATGCAGAGTTGAGCTCCGCATGAACTGTGCATTTTTATCGTTGGACGCAAAGTTGGGTTCCGTATGAACTGTACGTTTCAAGTCCACGAAATCTGCGTTTTGAATCTCAAATATGGTCACGACCTCTGCGTTTTTTAGTTTAGAACGCAGGCATGACCTCTGCGTTTTGAGTTTGGAATGCGAGCATGACCTCTGCGTTTTGAATCTTGGATGCAGAGGTGAGCCTATGGTGAGCTCGGTGAACTTTAGCCTAAGTCCAATGTTCAGACGAAGTCCAGTCCTACAGACGGACTTCAGAACATAACTTGCTGCAAAGAACATATCATAACTTTCAAACCATAAGTCGGAATTGGACGAATTATATATGAAAATCGGCTATCTCGACGAGACGGAGCCGACCAAACCTATCCCATAGGGTTCGGTTTGTTCTGTAAGTTTTGCTAAATTCCTTACGGTTTGAGAAATATCTGCGTTTTAATATGAAGAGACTGTTAATTTGTAGTCTCTTTTACTAGAACGTTGCAAAGATCGTCACCTTGTAACCTTCGTCTTGGCTCCTTAAAAATATGAGAGTCATCACATTGTAACTCCCGATGTTGATTGTGAAGGTTGTTGAATTAGAGCTTTCATTAGTTGTTGTGAAGGTCGTCAGATTGTAACCTTCTACGTGAAAGTCTTCAAATTGTAGCCTTCTGGAAGTCGTCAAATTATAACTTCCGTCATTGGTGTTTGATGGAGATAAGCTATCTGTTGTGATTTTTAGACAGCCTACACAAACCCTCTTTAAAATATTGGTGAACTCTCAAGTTGCTCTCTAAACTATCAATTTGCATATTCTCCCTTTTAAACCATGTGTATATGCCCATGTGATCAGTTTGTGATCTACAATCAAGTATTTTAATAGATTAGTTGCATGATAGTTTTTTTTTCATTTCTTGTATTTTTTGTGATTTAAAATAATTTTTTAGGTAATAAAAATGATTAAAGGTAAAAAAAATTTAGGAAAGCATTAAAAATGGTTTTTATCTTGGGGAAAAAACACTACTAGATTCAGGACTTTTGGCGACGGGTAAATCCGTCGCCAAAAGTTAAAAATCCGTCGCTATAACTTTTAGCTACGGAAAAAAAAATTCCGTTGCTAAATTATCATCCGTACATTAAGGGTAGTTAATATGACTTTTGACGATGTATTTTCTGTCGCTAAATATCAGTGACGACAAATTCACGATGGAATTTTCATCGCTCTTGTTTTTTTAAAAGAAAAAAATAATATTAGCAACGGATTTTCTATCACTAAATAGTAATGGTGACGTAACATCCGTCACCAAAAGCGTGTCCGTTCTCGTTTCCTCGTGTTCATTTTTCATCACTAAATATATCTTTAGCGACGGCTAATCCGTCGCTAAAAAAGATTGCAATTATTTTTAAAAATATTTTTAAAATTGAAAAAAACATGTACAATAATATAATAAATTTAAAACCCTATTCAATTAGCAATATAATATTCATTCCCACGCATATATAACACATATATTTCAATAAAACAAATAAAAATATCCCGACATAATAAATATTGTTTATACAGCACACACCCATTGTTTTCAAAGTTAAATTAACACAAATCAATCCTCCTGATCATCATCATCATCCTCCTCGTCACCAGCTCCACTTTGTCTAGAAGCCCCTGCCTACAAATATAAATCAAACGTTAACAAGAGTTATAGAGCAATACATCATCAAAAACTGAATTTTATAGTAAAGTAACAAATTATAAAATAACATGGCATGACATGCAAGTATAGCAATATGAGAGAGTAGATTTACATAATCTTATGTATTATATGTTTCGGAGATAGTATCATGACATATTCTTATGTATTATACACACGCACGCACAATTTTTTAACAAAGAACGCACGCACCCTAACACCACCCGCAATTTTCTCACTACACACGCATGCACCATCCACACAACCATTAACACACACACACACACACACACACACACACACACACACACACACGTGTTAGCCTTCTTGTTTTGATGATGATTTAACAAACAATTTATAACTAATATTGGTTTTAGTATTTTGTTTTTGTGTTGTTTAGTATACACAGGAAAACAAGCTACATGGATATTGAAGCTTATACAAATTAAGTCAATCAATCAAAGTTCTAGTTTTAGAAGATTCATTCTTAGTATACTTAGTATAGGTTTATATAATGTGTGTTAATTCTATAAACTCAAACATACACATACATATACATTTGTGATTTTCTCAATACATAGGTACTTTTATGCAAATTCTATGTTAACATGTTTTGAACTATATATACATCATAAACATCTTTTATTATATCCATATAAACATTCCATAAGTTTTCAAAACTTGTTTTGAGTCAAAAATCAAAAATCACATGTCTTATTAAACATGTATTTTAGTGTTTTTGAATATTTCTGAGATTTCACATTTGGTAAGAGCAAATTAGAAAATTCCTTTTCCGACATGTTCATATTCATGTTTATAAACTTTTCCCAAAGTTTTATATTTTTAGAATTTATTTGCTATTTTTTAAAGCTCTTCAAAGTTGGTTTTTACTATTCAATACGGGCCGAAAACCTGTTATCAATCGACTGACTAGTCGACTGATGACATCAATCGACTGATCAGTCGACTGAAAAATGTGCATGCAATCTTCAAAAGTTTTTGTTATGTTTTGGTCGACTGACCAGTCGACTAATGATCCATCAGTCGACTGATAAAGATAGTCAGTCGACTGATGAGCTGTCTGACGCCTACAACGGTCAGCTCATCAGTCAACTGATGATTTCCGTCAGTCGACTGATAAGCCATAACGGCTATATTTCTAGTCTTGATTATTTTATCATTTTTGCTGGTTTTGCTTGGGTTTTATGCCTTAGTTTTTCATCCTATATAAACCCCTATTGTTCTCATCAGGATATACATTAAAGAGGGTTTTAAAAAGAAGTTTAAAGTGTTTTAAAATTTGTTTAAGTTTCTTGTGTTTGTGTTTACAAAGAGGAAGCTTGCATTGTCAATTGAGAAATTCATCCTCAATCTTCTTCATCCTCTTTTGTATTTATAGAGAAGTTTTTCTAACTCTTTTCTCTAGCAATTTTATTATTGATTTTTATATTCTTATTATTGCTAGTTTGCTAATTGAGTTAGATTTTATTTATACTCATTTTATCACACACACCCTATTTGAGCTTTTAGCATTTCATACATTATATATTGGGTTGTGGGATTGTGATTTATGAGATTGAGCTTACATTGAGTTCTCATCCATATTAGAGAATATTTTATTGTACTTGAGCTTCATTGTGAGTTACACATTGTATTACACTTGGACACCGAGAGAAATGATTGGTGAGAGACAGGGTCGGTTCCAAGAGGAGTGGGGTCAGTAGTAAAGCCTAGTGAGAGGTGATAATTCCGAACACTTGAGGAAGGTGACACGGGCTAGGCCAATACTTAGAGGGTGTGAAGTATAGTTGCAATTGTGTAAGGTGTAAAGTTTTCGGTGAACTAGAAAACCGAATTATGAGGTGTAACATTATTCAGGTGAGCGTAGAAAACCCGGTTGTGATAGTGAATTTCCTTCCGGGAGTGGGGAGCGGAGATGTAGGACGGAAGGTCCGAACTCCGTGATCATATTATTATGTTTGGATTGTTCTTTGTGTCCACTATTTGTTTACACTATCACTCTTCTTTATTTTCTCCTGTGTTTATATTCTTGCTCATATCACATTGTATATCTATCTTGCAAGAATAATTTGTTAATAAGTTTTAATCTTTATTAATATCTAATAAGATTAGCAATAACCCTATTCACTCTCCCCCTCTAGGGTGCTTTCAACGCAAGCACACATGCGTACACACACCCAATCCCCACTCCTCCCCCTCCCCCACCACGACCAAACTCAACACCAACCAATCACATAATTACCACACAACACAACACAACACAACACCATAATAATAACAACACCACCACCACAAATCGCCCAACCCTACCCACCAACCAACCACACCCCCCTCCCCTACCCCTCCCCCTCAACCACCTCCACCACCAAATCTCCACTCCTCCCACTCCTCAACCACGACCAAAGCCCCACCCGCCCACCCACCAACCACACTCCACACCCCCCTCCACCTCCATCACCACCAACACCACCCAATCCCCACTCCTCCTCCTCCCCCACCACGACCAAAACCCCCACAAACCAATCACATAACGATCACCACAACACAACACCACAACTAACCAACCAACCCACCAACTAATACCACCACCACTATGCATACACGCACCATCAACACCACCATCACTGTGACGCCCCTGTTTTCATACATGACTATAGTCCAAGATGAACCCAGAGATATCAAACTTGTCATACACCCACACTGTATGACAATAAGTTTTACCAATCACAACAATATTTTCTAGTGGAATTAAAATAAAGTGCAGGTATAAAACAGGCCAAAGAAAGGACATAACTAGAATAGACCGGATATAGAAAGAAGTATATCATAAATAAATCATGTCTTAATGAACAACCTGGAATACATCTGATATCCAAAATGAATAAATATGTCTCGACAAGAAACAACTAAAAATCATACTAAGGCACACTGTCTTTACACTATAAAATAAACTCTAAGGTCTGAACAAAAATATAAAACTACGGTGGACCCTCTAATAAATCTCATGTGACGACGACTATGCAAGAACTCCATCATCCTGCGACTATCCGGTACTCCGATTTACCTAAAAAAATATTAGAAGAAAAAGAACAACAACAAGAGTGTCAGAGCACTATAGCAATATCACCTCCATCTGGCCCCAAGGAAAGGGCAGCTAGATAGAGTGGATGCTCTATCTATTAAGCATAGTCTACCTAGATTATTTTTTCCCGTGTCTAATAGAATTAATATTTAGACACTTACAATACGAGACGTAGTACGTCGAGCAAAATAATTCAAACAAGAAAACCCTCATGTATATACTATATGTCCTGAATTATAAACATCTAAATATTAATACCAAACTAAAGATAGACAATCTAAATAAAATCAATAATTAGAAATCCACAACACGATACTGGTACGTCGAGCGAAATAATCCAAACAAGGAAACCCTCATGTATATATCATATGTCTCAAATTGTGAATCGTTAATTATTGATCTCAACGAAGAAAATAAACAAAAGCAGTAAAAGAAAGTAAAGACATCAACATATCGTATTCATAATATCTTCCACTGTCACTGGGAAGATAGAATGAATACCGGCACAAATCCTGTGTACTTTCAAATGCAAAGTACTCTAGGTCATATATTTCAGCGGTGAGTCAATAACATAACTGGCATCCGCCAACGACTCAGGCTATCATTTAACTATCTCAATGCAACTCCGTGCAAGATTCTGATTCATCGCATCATCATACGGGACAGACTATCCAGTTGGTATCCTAACAGTGTACACGGCTCATTAGTCTCATCGCATCTCTGTACGTAACACGAGTGTGGGATGGACTACCAAGTAGGCATCCTAAAAATACGGCTCACAAGTCTCATCACACTCTAGTGCGGGACAGACTGCTAGATAAAGAATCCTAAACCCGACTCAATGGCTATACAAATGGAATATCGACTCACTACCCCCGTAGTACTGAACTGAGCTCATCAACGATATCCAGAAGGTGTGTGTATAATATGTACTAAACTCTTTCTCAAAGTAATCAGATCAAAACCCATAATAATTCCTTTCAACATACTCATGTGTGTGCTACTACACTATTCGTGAATTTACGTATAAAGTGTTAGACCCTAGAGGGGGGATGATTAGGGTCTTATGCTAATCTAATCTGATTTTATGCCAATTAAAACTTATTAATAAATTATTCTTATAAGATAGATATACAATATGTTATGAGTAAGAATATGCAATATGAGCAAAAAGATATATCCTAGCAAAGATGTATATAATAAAATATATGCAAGGATATATAAATTAACACAATGGTAAACAATCTAAACTAAAGATATAATTATGATAGGGCGATATAAACAATGCAAACATATAATATGATTACGGAGTTCAGACCTTCCATCATATGTCTCCGCTCCCCACTCCCAGGGAGAAATCCACTATCACAATCAGATTTTCTACGATCACCCGAATAACGTTTACACCACACAATAACACAATGTAACTACACTCCACACCCTCTAAGTGTTGGTCACTCCGTGTCCTTCCTCAAGTGCTCGGATACAACCTCTCCTTAGGTTCGTCAACCGACGCCACTCCTCTTGGAAGTAACCCTATCTCTCACCACACACTCCTCTCGGTGTACTAGTGTAATACAAAGTGAATCTCACAATAAGGCACGATACAAAGAGATTGTTCTCTACAATGAATGAGAACGAAATATAAGCTCACTCTCTAGGTTACACAATCCCATAACCCAATTATACTATGAATGTAAATACAATAAGCTCAATAGTTATGTGTGTGTGTAAGCAAAGAGAAATAAATCAAAACTAAAGTCAATATAATTCTAGCTTAATAACAATGATAATCAAATATATATAAAAGAGCTAGAAATAAAGTTTAGAAAACTTCTCAATAGATCAAGAGATCGAGGGAGTATAGTTGGATGCTCAAACACCAATAGACGATCTCCTCAAACTCTTGTGAAATAGATTTCACAAACTCAAACTCTCAAATACTTAAAAGCTTCTTAAACACTATTTTAAACAAAAGCAAAATAAGCTTAAACCCTTGTTAAACTCTTTTAAAACATTCTTTTTGATATATTGAAAGATGAGAGCAAGGGGATATTTATAGCCTCCCAAAACCTCAGCCAAAAACACAACAGAAAAGACCAAAAAGCCTAAGGAAAACAACTCAGGAAAAGAACCGTTGGAACCTGATTGATAGTTTAGCGGTCGACCGTAGGAAATGCGTGGTCGACCGCGAGCAGGTCAGAAACAGAGCTTTGGCTCTGGACATCAGTCGGTCGATCATGGCAGTCGACCATAAAACTCTCTGGACTGCATCCGATCGACCGCCACGGTCGACCGCGAGCTATCAAAAAATAATTTTGAGTCTCTGGACTCAAGGTGGTCGACCGTGGTGGTCGACCGCAAACTGATATATGAAAAATAACAGGTTTGAAACAGTTTTCTGATTTTAAAATCCTGTTTAAAAATATCAAACAAATTTCAAAAAAATATAAAACTTTGGGAAATAATTGTAGATATGATAATACACATGCTACAAAAATTGGTTTTCAAAAAGGATCTCCCAAAAAAAAATATCATCATTTTGCAAAATAGTCCAAAACATAAAAATGTGAACATATGAGTTTTGACATTTTAGCTTAACCATGTTTTGAAACAATACAAAATGATTTTATAGACTTGAAGAAAGATGTAAACTATTATTATGAAGTCTATAAACAATGAATATAGTATTTTATCAAAATACACATATAATACACTAAAACATGATTTCATTGAACTAAATAAAATTAATATTGATGAAATCATATACATGCATATAAGTATGAAACAAGAAATGTATTTTTAATTGTATTCAATTGTTTCATAGTAAAACTTAAAAACTATCAAACCAAAATATATAT
>BQKN01061550.1:12986-29832 GCA_022839385.1 Asparagus kiusianus | reverse complement strand
ATCACAACACCACTAGATTCGAGTAGTTGCACTCTTTTAGCAAGTAGACTAATAATAAAGAAAACCTGGAAGGCATTTTTATTTTCTCGTGTTCTATCACTTGTAAAGCTTCGCTCTTGTGTTCGCAAAGCCTTTACCCTAGTTTTCATAGCTCAGTAGCCAAATCAGTAATTGCACTCTTGATTGTGTATGGGTTCCCTAAGAATTAAGTGGAAAATGAAAAGCCTAAATTTCACTTAAATCCCCTACAATCTCACGAACCTCGAACCTCAATGACCCCTATTTTAAAATCAAGCAAAAATTAATACCTCACAGTTAAAAAAATCCATACAGTATTAACTTTTCTCGAACATATCTAGTAATATCACAAACAAGAGGGCACTAAAGTGAAACTTGATGTAACTTTAGAACTTTTAAGCGAGGCCAATTACAAACTTAGGGTATTTATTTATACGCAACATTGGGTAAACAAGATAGCACTAACGTAATGTGTAATATTGGGTAAATAAGAGGGCACCAACGTACAACATTTTAAAACCTTGGGAATTTATCTACAATACTTAAATACTTTGGAGCATCTAAGTGTATGATATTAAAATAGAGGTCACTTAAGCACAAGATTGGTGAAACTATAGGGCATTTAAATGCAAGTCTAGCCAAATGAAAATGCGGTGTTTGTCAGAAGCAGATACTGGGGCAAAGCCTCTGCATGAAACATATATGACCTGTTACTAGCTAGTATTGGAAAAGCCAAATATCTTCAAGCTCTCGAGCTGTACGTGTTGAACCCAGAAACCCACAAAAGTCAGCGGCGCCAACTTATTGAAATTTCCCAGTAAATGAATACCTTTGTATTTTCCTTAAGAACTCACACATGCTCTCAAAAGTAATTTCTGATATGACATTACTTCATAATCAAAGAGGTTCTGACTTCTGAGGTCAAAATCTCATTAATATCAAATGTGAACTACATTTGTTAATCTTTGTTTTCTATGGAAGGCTGAAATTAATGTTTATTACACTTGTCGGCTAAAAGACACTTAAGATCATGGGTAATTAAAGTGGTTTGTGACACTAAACCTACAGAACATGCTAATTAGCAGCTTTAAAAATATTAAGCAGAGAAACCCAGATTATCAATTAACATAAACTTATAATAAGCACACAAGAGCCATTGATTCTTGTGTTTAAACTTAACCATGCATAAAAAAATAGAAAATCATTGTGTATTCATAACAGGAACTATAATACATCATAACAGTGAAGGGTCTATCTATTATAACACCCTAACTCAGACAGCAGTGGTAGGAAAAAAGGTTAAGCAAATTAATCCACTCCCTCATTCACTAGAAAGGTTACGATAATTTAACACAAGTGTAACACAAGTGCACAATACACATTCAACTGTACATGTATAAGTACGTACGTACACACATACATATTTACATGCATATGCATATATATATATTTAGGATAACAGTTTCAATGTAGACAAGCCACCCATTAGAAGAAAATCCTCTAGACAACGGGAATATACCTAGGCCGTATAATCTGGTAAATAATGTCCTTGTATCCACCCGAGGGATCCTGAAGAAGACAATTTGGGGTTAGCCATTATATCAACAGAGAAATAAAGAGCAAACAGCTCATAGATATACTTGCTTAAGTTGTGGATCTAAATGAACTATGGTAAACCATACTGGATCCTTATTCTCTCCAAAGATTTATCAAGTTAGCGGTCCCTCTACTTCCTCACGTCATGTTTACGTCCATGTGAGTGTTAGCTGGTCATGATTATTGCACCTGATGAACTACCCAAACCCCACCAATCTTCTATAAAACCCAGCATCAGGTTTCATGAGTTTTAAACAAAAATATTCAGAAGATCTTATGGCTTCCAAACCAGGTCCCCTTACTGAATGGCCATGGCAGAGGCTGGGTAACTTCAAGGTAATCACGTTGTAGAACATCTAGTGACAGTTATAATATGAATACCTTTATGCTTTGCAGAGATGTAAGGGGCCATTCTAGGATGTTCCAATATCTTCTTGTCATTTTCCCCACACTTTCTCTTTTTTTTAACAAATAAATAATTGTTCCTACGGAACCTTCTACCGGGATTGACCGTTGATAGTAGGAGTAGGTTCTTGCTTTCTGGCTCTATAGTAACATACATGAGGACTGTTTTACATTCTTTAAACGTATTAGACATAAGGAACTCCTGTTCTGTATTCTTTAATGAAGAAAATTCCTCTTAAGCAGACTGCTCTAAAACTAACAGATCAAGAAATAACTCTGCACCATAGTTTGAATTTAAAAAGTTTGATTGCACCACAAAACACTATATTTCTGATATAAGAAATAAATCATAATATAATTATATTCTACTTTCTAATACCTTTGTTGGTGGTATAGTATGTGGTAATAGCACCATGGGTGATACATGGCCTCCAGACAGTGATGAAGGCAGCAAGAGAAGGGAAAGAAGTATGGAAGGAGGTGGACATTAGTTACTTGTTGATATTTCCCTTACTGCTTCTAAGAATGGTACACAACCAGATATGGATCAGCCTATCAAGGTTTCAGACCGCACGCAGTCCTCACCGTATCCTCGATCGGAGCATTGAGTTTGAACAGGTCGACCGTGAGCGAAACTGGTCAGATCCCAACCCTCTTCCATTTAACAATTTCTTTTACATACATAAGTGTCAAAAGGTATAAAATTATGACCCTTAAGTCTCGTCACAACTTTGAAGTTTTTGGTGTGGTGGAACTGGAAGGGACCTTTGACATGGTATAGACCAACCCAGGTCCAAATTCCACTAGACATGAATTTAAAGCGATAAAAACAACGATATCACTGTGCAAGTCTAGGTTTCAGGCTTTCAGACCATAAAAAGTGAGTTGTCTGTGGGGGTATGTTATGATATAAAATTATGACCCTCAATTCTCATCAAAACTTCAATATTTTGGTGTGGTGGAAGGGATATTTGACAATAATTCCGAGAAAATTTTCCTATATATTTTTTTAGTAAAAGGTGAGAAAATCTCTCACAGATCCATTAGAGACATAATAATGAAATCCATTTGCTACATATAATGAAACCTTAAACACTGTAAGAGTTACCGATGAAATGATAAGTGAATGACACAGCACCACACCAAGTAAGAGTATCCAATGATGCAAGACAGATCATCATCATCTAATACTCAGAAAATCACAGGACACAAATATGGAAAAGTTCTAATGAGCTTTTCTGGCTAAATCTGAACTCTACTCCTAATGGCTCATATAATCTCTATTTGAAGTTTAGAACCTGATATTTTGCAGAAAGCTTCAAAGTGTGCAATGTGGTAGATCCAAACAAACTCATTCAACCTGACAGTTAAATTGCCAGACTTATAAGTTGAATCTAGCTGCTCAAACAAGTTGTGGTTGCTTTTAATGCAGCTAAAAGTGGGTTGACATTACATATAACATTCATTACTAAGATTTTAGTTATAAATTTTCATAGATGATCATGAAGTTGAAGACAGGTTATCATCAAGATTTTAATGTTTTCCTTACTCGTCCAATATCAGCTACAAACAAAAAGTATTACTTATGGAAAAGATGTCAAGGCATAAAATTGATTTATGCACTATAAAGGAACCAATACATAGATAATTAAGTAATGCCCTTAGGTTCTGTTGGATCTAATAAATATTTCTTGATTTTTTATGAAAATAACAAAGACAGGGATGACCAGATCCTGCTCAATGGTTTGTTATTATATATTGGACGATCGTTCATTCCAAGCGCTCGAAACCTACCTTTTTGGAGGTCTGATGGAGCAGTAATGATGGCTTTGCTTCATATGGGTCCAGTCGAGTTCCTCTACTACTGGTTCCACAGAGCACTGCACCATCATTTCCTCTACTCTCGATATCACTCTCACCATCATGCCTTCATAGTCACCGAGCCTATGACATGTAAGCTTTTTTATTGATTGTATGGCACTTATGCATACAATACTGTGTCCTACACATGCTCCGGCCAGGTAGAAAATATTGGTACTCAAATTGAATAATAAAAGTGCTTTATGTTTCCATTATCTTCATGATCCTAACCACTAGGCCTGATATGTATGGATAAGTAATAAACAAATTCTTTAAGACTTCTATATTCCTCATATTACCTTAAATCATGTTTAGATCTAGTAAAACAACAAAGCATTCTCGCTTGTGCATTGGCTCTTGCATTTTTTGATATTTCTATCAACGTAGACAACATCAAGAGCATATGATACAAACAGATCTAGTAAAACAACAGATAATTAAGTAATGCCCATATTTTTGGATCAATGACATATAAACTACATGGTCAAAAACATTGACAAATATGGAACTTGGTGACAGGGAACTGACAGTTCATTAACTTGCTCAAGTCTAGATAAGGGAAAAGGACAGGCCAAGTGGAAAGCTACAATGAAATTGAGACCAAAATGATCCTTTCAAACATTTATGAGCATTTTTGCACGAGTCTTTAACATTTGAGGTGGTCGACATAACTTAAATGGTTACTAACCCAACTAGTAATCTCAAATCAACCAAATTTTGTATCTTAAATTTTAAAAGTAGATGAAGGTAACTCAGAAACACAGTAATAAGACAAGTGCAGACTGGGACCTGGTTCAGTGACAAAAGGACGGGGTTAGGTTACAGGAGGTTTAGGATTCAATTTGGGCCTGAAGCTTAATCTCACAAAAAGGTGGGAGCAAAGAAAAAAAATAAGATAATATCTTAGTTGCTGTCTTGGTGTTAAACCAGTTGAATATAAGTAACATCAAAGCCATATTCAATTAAGTTTATTTTTTTATATTATTGTTCGGGTAAATAAATCAGATGTGTAACAATCATAATAGCTTCCTAATACTTTCACTCAAATTATTATTCAATGTGAAGTCGGACTCATGTCAGGAAGGATGAGGGCGAATGACCCAAGAACACACATAAAATTAAATTTATATTCTTGGGTTTGGATCCTCAGAATCATAAGCATCATCTAATTGGATAGGACATGATCCTAGAAATACATATGGTTCCTTACTGGATCTAAATATGGATCTTCAAGGATCCATACGAGATAACCAGATATATGATTTTTGTCTACTTACAGCTAAATTATCTCTCATCTTTCTCAAATATTTGTATAACACAATGTAAGTTTAGATTCCCAAAGGGGTCCTTATATTCTAAAGGCATTCGGATTTCGAAATGGACCCATTGAAATTATAATGGATTCACGACTGGATTTGTAGGACCACTTATTTCGCCCCTTAGTTGCAATGTCAGTTTCAGAACTTATTTAGCTTTTTTTAATTATATTAGGCTTGAATAAAGGACATGTAAACTAAAAAAGTTGAAGCTAAGATATGTCTTGAAAGAAATAAGAAACAAACCGTAGCCAGTGAGAACTTGTGAGGATCTGTTCAGTTGTAGCTGAGAACCAAGTAACAACATACTAATGAATATTCTTCTGGCTGCCCAAACCTTGAGAAGTCTGAGCAAGACAAGTGTGTAAGAATGGACTGTAAATTTATCCTCACATTGCCAATATTTTGTAGACACCATATGGTATCTTTCATTCATAAGGATATACCATATATTAAAGATACTTTGGTGAAACATGTGCTAATTTCTTTTTTTAAACAACCAATTATCATTTAGTGATTATCATGTGCATCTTATGCTCTTACTTAGGGAGGTGTGTGCGCGCACACGCACTGACAATAACCTGGTTTTGTCTTGATTATGGCAGCTGTGATCCATCCATTTGCAGAACATATTGTGTACTACCTACTCTTCTCCATCCCATTATTAACAGCCACAATCTCCGGAACCTCCTCTATAATGGCAATTGTTGGGTATATTGCCTACATTGACTTCATGAACAACATGGGCCACTGCAACTTCGAGCTGGTCCCAAAGTGGCTCTTTCGTGCCTTCCCCCCTCTCAAGTATCTCATGTACACTCCATCGTAAGTACATTACACCATGAACCCTGAAATTTACAAGTCAATTCCAAATTTAATATATCTTGCCATAAGGTTCAGTTGGACATAAGTTTAATTTTAAACAACAGGTATATGTGGTAGATGCCGGAACTTACCATGGTAAAGTTTGTAAATTTTGAGATTCATAGGTCCTCCAACAAGTACATCCATCGGTCGTCAAGGAACAAATAAATTGGAACGCCACTGGGTGCGGCGGTTGGTACCATTGACTGCAAAACTTCTAATAAACTTACTAGTAAATTGAAAAGAGAACCAAAACAATAAGTATATCATAGAGTCAACAGATAGGAGAGCATAGAGACAACTATTATTCCCATGATTGAAGATAAAGGTCACCAGTGACAAGTAAATGCCGGGCATAAATTTAAAAAAAAATACACTCCCTGGCACCCTGCAAATGTCAAGTGCCCTGACCATAGATTACACGGAAAGCAGCAAAAGTGTAGCTAGCAACATCTGCAGCATGACCTCACCCACATCTGAAACCTTTCAATATAAATGGTGTCCATCTGATGGAGTTGCGGAACTTTCAAAGCGAACAAAGATTGATTATTGCATTAAGTGACATTAGCCTACAGCATCAAACATTAAGGAATCACGCAGGTAAGAATTCTCTGAGCCATGATGACAATTTGTAAAGAGGAGTCGGAGAAAAGAGGGCAAAATGTGCATAAGAAGATACTGTGTATCCATGCAATAGGATGTTTCAAATTGTTTAAAACTCAAGTCAAAAGTCACTTAGAGTATCAACTAAAGAGAACGAAAGGAAAAGCAAACAAGTTCTGCGCTATAACCTGGGATGTCTGAGTGGGGAGAGCAGACCAATCAAGTAGACAGAAAAACAGAAGCTAATTACAATAGAGGCATATTTTATATGTTAGTAGTTTGAAGTTAAAATATGAAAAGAAGAAATAACCTAATTGCCAAACAGAAAGAAACATATAAAAAAAGATGAGCCATTTCTGAGTGAAAACCACATTCTATGATGCTAGATAGTGGAAATGATCGAAAAGAAAAGGAAGCCATTTCTAACTGAATATGCCTTTTAATGATTCCGTGGGTGAGATAAATAGATACTAGTCTACAACTCCATTTGTTCTAACAAAACAGTAAATAAGCTGTACCTTAATCATTCAAACAGCCCAAAAAGAAATAGTTTTCACTCGATAGGAGTAGCACTGGAGAACACAAACCGCGGAAACAAACCTGGTTGAACTCCCGACAATATTTTGATTCATCCACTGCACCACCCCCCCCCCCCCCCCCCCCCCCCCCCCCCCCCCCCCCCCAAGAAAAAAAAAAAAAAAAAACACCCCACCCCCCAACACACACACACATAAGTGATCTCTGTTTTCTAGTACTTGATATTTAGCCACCAATCTTTTCATGCAGGTTTCATTCTCTTCACCACACACAGTTCCGGACAAATTATTCACTGTTCATGCCATTCTATGACTACATTTATCACACAATGGACAAGACAACTGACAAATTGTATGAAAGCTCGCTGAAAGGGAAAGAGGAGAAATTAGATGTCGTTCACCTTACGCACCCTACTACATTGCAGTCAATTTACCATCTACGACTAGGATTTGCCTCATTTGCATCAAGACCGTACAACTCCAAGTGGTACACAGTGATGATGGGGCCGATAGCAGGGTTGTCAATGGTATTGACATGGTTGTTTGGGTCTTCCTTCACTGTAGAAAGGAATAAGTTAAAACATCTGCAAATGCAAACATGGGCAATACCCAGATTCAGTTTTCAAGTAGGAAGCCTGACTTTGTCAAAGTAGTTTTTATTATTTTCATAAATTAAAGGTTTCTAAATTCCTCTCTCTGGGCAGTATGGCTTATCATGGGAAAAAGAAGCTATCAATGCTTTGATCGAAAAGGCAATTCTAGAAGCTGATGAGAAAGGAGTTAAAGTCCTGAGCTTAGGACTCCAAAATCAGGTATCTCATGTCCTGAGCTTGGGAAAAAGTATTGAAACAATAGGCTTTACTTTCCTTCCTCTTGTTCGCGTGTTTTTAGAGTTAGCTTAGGCATTCTAAGCCACCCTTAGCCTTTTTTCACATCTTTCTGTACATGCATTTATTAACTGAAGAAAGTAAGTGATTGTTTCAATTTTAGGTTTCCCCTTCAACAACTTTATTTAAAAAAACAAAAAGATGACTTGCAATACCCGACACATTGTAAACAAAAAACAATGAAACAAAAGGCTTTAGATTGTTTGGTGAAAGACTAAAGCTTAGTGGACTGAGATCTCATGAAGTTATTTTATTCCTGAGAAAAAATTTTATTCAGGTCATATGATCATTTGGTACCACAGAAAAACCTATACAAATGCTATCAAATTTCTAGAATGCACTCACCGCTATGACAAACTTGATTTTTGTTTCCAGGCGAAAGATCTTAATTGCGGTGGCAACCTTTATCTTCATAAGTACCCAAAATTGAAGTTAAGAATTGTAGATGGAAGTACCTTAGCAGCAGCTGTGATTCTCAATACTATTCCCCAAGGAACAACCCAAGTTCTCCTTACAGGACAGCTTTCAAAGGTTGCTGCTGCAACAGCGCAAGCATTATGCAAGAGAGGTGTCCAGGTACATACCAAATAATTCTAAAAAATTATGAACGTCTCTCTGATGAACATGGTTCTTGGTTCTGGTAATTTGACCACCAGACTTTTCTTTATATTTGAAGTTGCTGATAATTTATTTTGATTAGGTACTACTAACAGACAAGCATGAGCTCCATGTACTCAGGTCCCATATCTCAGGAATCCCACATGGTTGTTTATCACTTCTAAGCAGTGGTACCCCTCAGGTAATCTTGAGCCTTTTTCCATCGTTAATGGAACTACACAATTCACTGAATTCAGGTTATAACTTATAATCAAGAACTATAGATTCTTCTGTGCTCATGACTATCAGTAGTATTGGACTTACGGGGCACAACCTATTTGAAAAAATAAAGTAAAACACAATAAAACATAGTACAAAGAAAAAGTATGGCTGAAGATTCCCATGGTAATAAAAACAGATGACTGTAATATACTTTCAGTACATGTATGAAACAGCTCTGATAATATGTCTGAGATTATCAAGATCATGGAAGCACTAATTCTTATACACATATGCTTTATTGAAAAAAAGCAAAATAATGTTTGCATTTATAAAACCTAGCTGCCCATCTTGTCTTTAAAGAAAAATATTTGTCATGTGATTCTTGTATAATGCATTTAACCACATAAACAGCTACCACAAGGTAAATAAGTAATACCTTTCCAAAGTTAATTATCACCCTAAACAAACTTCACAATATTACAAAAAAGTTTAGCCAACTAGATATATCTATACTGAGTAAAGCTGAACCCTGATCTACATACATCCTGAGTCCAGGCTTGATCCCGGTAGGATCTCAAAAATAATAATTTATCCATGGCTAGATACACAGGTGTGCTAAAATTTGTATTTAAATTCAACCGTTAGGTAGCTCTTTTGGCACTCCATGGATATTTTCATAAGAGATATGTTACCATCGATTAGGTAACCAGTAGCATGATGTTCGAAAAGAAAAGGTCAGGTAGTTGCCTGAGTCAAATTCTTACATCCTTTTCAACATATATTTATAGTCCAAGCAAGCACGTGTTGTCAGTAAGTATGGGGGTAATATGTAAATACATGAATGCTTGTCATCAGAGAGATGCCTGTTAGATGCAGTCATGATGAATATATAATTAGAACATAAGGCTGCTCAGCATAAATTATAAAGTAAAAGATACATGTAAGGTATCACACGGCATTAGTGCATCCAAACCTCTCAGTTAAAAAGATATACGACCAGGATTTCATGATGCCTCTGCAGGTGTGGCTTATCGGAGATGGACTGGACGATTCCGAACTGAGGAAAGCACCCAAGGGCACACATTTAATTCCTTTTTCACAGTTTCCACCATTGAAGGTACGGAAGGACTGCATTTACTACAGAACTCCAGCAATGAAGGTCCCGGAGGCATTGGAAAACATGCATTCTTGCGAGGTAATCAACTATTACATTTATAGGATAGTATGGTGCAACCATACCTATAGATGTACAACTACAGTTAAGGCTTCAGCATATTGTAGCTGTCATAATGAACACTTTGCTTTGCAGATATGTATGTTCAACATGAGTGCATTCTGCACCGTATTATGGATACATATAAAGATTATGAAATTTTTATCTGCGCAAAAACTTGAAGCATGTACAAGAAATCCATATCTCATTCTCCTTTAGTGATGTGAATATACTACAAAGGTTCTAATTGATATCTTACTTGACAGAACTGGCTACCAAGAAGGGTGATGAGTGCATGGCGTGTTGCTGGAATCATACACGCATTAGAGGGATGGGCTGCACATGAGTGTGGAGACGCAATGTTAGGAATTGAGAAAATATGGAATGCTGCTCTTCGTCATGGATTTCTTCTGGCGACAAAAGTTTGATCAACGTATCTTTGTGTTTTACCTATGGCATATGTGATGACGACATGGACTAGCAACCAAGATGCTATGGAATCATTCTCTGCCAACATTAAAAGGCTGCAACATATATATGTAATGATTAGCTTTTATGTCCTGGACTCTATTTATAAGAATGTATTATGAATTATGTTATATGTATTATGCATTATGTTATCAATTGCGGAAGGGTTGTTTCCAGCAGAGTTAGTCTGTGGAGATATTGAAATGATACTATTACTATTCATAGTCTAATATAACTCCATCTACAACAGAATAATAGCTGGTAAATCATAAAAAGGGGAAGTTCTCATTCCTCAGTGACACTAATTACGACCTCCCTATACAACTAGGAGTACAGCTTTTACAAGTGAACTGTGGTGAACTACAAAATAGTTTAGTTTAGAGAAACTTTTAAGCAAATCCATTCAAGGACCACCATCGACAAAATCAATACTTCCTTCCTGCATATTTACAGATTAGTGAAATAGGTCAGTGACAACTAATCTTGCATTTCTTTTCGAACGTAAACAGCCAGATAAGAGATAAAATCCAATGGAATAACTCAATTAAACCGTTGCCATCGCGTTAATAAATGCACTAAACTAAAAAATAACAATAATTAAGAACAAATTTTCACTGTAGACCCAAACCAACTTTTAATTACCAAAATCGACCTTTTTTTTTTAATTACCAAAATCGACCCACTTTATGCCACGTAAGCTTAATCACATTTCCTAATTAGTCGAGGTTGTCAACCCCGACTGTTTAGGACATTAAAAATCGAGTTTAAGACTTCTAATTGGGGTTTAACAACTCCTAAACAGTCGGGGTTGGCAACCCCGACTAATTAGGAAATGTGATTAAGCTTACGTGGCATAAAATGGGTCGATTTTGGTAATTAAAAAAAATGGATCGATTTTGATAATTAAAAATTGGTTTGGGTCTACAGTGAAAATTTGTTCCAATAATTAATCAAAAGGACAAAATTTCAAAGCCACCCTATTTGCAAACTTAATTGCAAAAATCGACCCATTTTATACGGTTTCAGCTAGTTAGTTAAAACTGGGTTAATTTTGAAAAATAAATCATCTGTCCCGTGAAGTTTAGTCCTCCGCTAATCCTCCTCTCAACTATCCATATAAGTTCACGGGACTTGAGAGGAGGACTAGCGCGGAGGACTAAGTCTCGTGAAGTTTCAGATGATTTTTTTTTTTCAAAATCGACCCAGTTTCAGCTAGTTGGCCGAAACTAGATCGAATTTAAAAAATAAGTACAAAACGGGTCGATTTTTGCAATTTAAGTTTGCAAATGGGGTGGTTTTGAAAATTGGTCGGCAAATACCTCAACTCCCATGACCTCCTTTATAGAAATTAATGGCTAAATGGCCATCGCTGCAGAAACCCCAGCATCCGAAATCAATCTGCGCCGCCCTTTCATCATGATCGTCGGGAATGCGAAACCCTAACCCTAAATAGCTTAGGAATTTGGGATCCGGATCAGAATATCAATCTCGTGATGAATAGAAATGGAATTTTTCTTTTTCCCCCTTTCTTTTAAAACAAAACTCGATAGTCCCAAATTGGGAAGCGGGAGCTCTCAGATTTTAAATTGATTGGCGCTGACGGGACGATGAAATTGCGAGAGAGATGCGGAGAGTATTTATGGACTTAAAAATCAACGCGTATGCTCTACGCGACGCGGTACGTACGCTTTTGCTCTACGCGACGCCGCAAAATACGCGTAAAAATTGAGCATGGGTAGAAATGGGAATATACGGGTTTGAATCGGGAGTAAACATAATAATACTCAAAGGACATGTCCGATATTTATCATGAGTTTGTATTTGCACTTTAATTACTTAAAGTTCCATTGATTTTTAACTTCGATGCTGGGAGGCTGTTTTGGGGGTAATTTCGTAAAACCCCTGAACTTTGGTGTGATTCTGAACATATCTCTTTAAACTTTTTTTATCCACGTACCCCCTTTTGAACTTTCGGGAGTCTCACAAAAAACCCCCATGAACTGTAAATGTTTCTCACTAGACCCAGGGATCCCGGGATCTATAAGTGGCAGATAATTAAAGAGCATTGGTTTGGTACTCTGATAATAGAAAATTTTAAATAGTGAAAAAGTGAAAGCGAGAAATTGACTTCGTTTCATCACTCTTGTTATGTATTGTATTGAAACTGTATGCGAAAGTAAAATACAAAAATTATGATAGGTAAGATTTAATATATATTCTACTTCCTCTGAAAAAGCGCCGATATTATATGAAAGTGGAATGAGGACCATTTTTAAGTAATTAAAAAATAATTTTCAATTAAATCACTTCTTCTTTCCCACCAATAATACTTTACCGATTTTCTCACTCTTTTTTTTGGGCGATTATGTCCAGAACTTTGGAATCTGAGATTATTTTTTGGGACTTTTCTATATTAGTCGCTCTAATCCTTGCTATTTTAAGTTCGTCCTCAAATTATTGTAATTGCTATAGTAAATATATGAATATAAAAGAATTTATAAAAAGTAATACAAGTAATGGATGGCAGTGTAAATAAAATTTTGCGAATAATTTACTTTTATTGAACAGATAAGTGAGTAATTTTACCTAGTGTGTAAACCCACTTTCATTTCATTTAATTGTAGTTACCAAATAATTGTTGAAAATATACTATGATTTTAAATAAACAAATAAAATGATATTGCCACGTCATCTTTATTTGTCTACTTTCAACAATAATTTGATTTTGCAAACAAACACTATATTTCACTTGCGCATTGACATGGATACAATTTCCCACTTGCAAAAAAAAGTAACTTTCATATTTTTAATTCTTTGCAGTTTGCCAAAAAACCCCTTAGGTTATAGAGAGAAATATTTTCTTTATATCCCAGTTAAATCATTGTAATTTAGATTTATCCTCTTCATTATTGTAGTGTAATTTTGGAGTTTGGATCCTCTCCACTACCAAAACCAGTAGTAGAGCGATCATCACTTAATCACAAATCACTGATTACTTAGTGGGCGATTATGCTTTTTTTTAAGTGCAAATTAGGAATGAGTGCAATACACATGGAGATAGCGAATTTTAGATTTAGAATATATCACGATCACCCACTAGATAATCAACAGTTGAGATTAAAGTACTAGTCTCACCACAAAATTTTTTTTAGTTGAGAGTAGCCAAATTCGCAAATTTGTCTTTCAGATTAAAGTCCTCTCTCAATTTCTATTCTCACCCTAACCTTTCAGTGAAAAAAAAAATTAAGTACGTACCCCGCTTTCTCAATCTTTTTCTTATAGGATTCTTATAGGATTGCAAATGCAATTGTCTGATATTCTTATTTTAGTCCCTAAGCATGTACCTAGCACATGTCAAATTAATTTCCCTTCTTATTTGTTAGCACTATACATTCAAACGTGTAATTAGAGCAAATACAGCAATCTCCTAGTAGGGAGCTCTTGTTGGAGTGCTCTTAAGCATAGGGCTCACTTAGGAGCTTCCTACTAGGAGAAATATTCCAACAAACTCCCAACTAGGAGCTTAAATATTATTTAAAAAAATCCATTCTTCTACCTCTAACATTTTATAAATATATTTTAAAATAATAAATCTAATAAAAAATATTTTTTAGTGGGCCCCTGAGGGAATTGTGTCCTTTAATTGAATGTGCAATTACTAATTATAAAATGGGACATTTAATGGAGATTTACAATCCGGTTATTTTAGGTAATCATAGTGCTTTGCTAGAAGCCAACTATGATTTATGGACTTTATGTTATAAAGTTCATTGCTATTATAATTGGGTCCTACGAGGTCACACCCTAAGAGTTTATGGACTGGATATATTGGGAGAATTATAATATAAAGTTATATAAGATATAGCTTCGAAATAGAGTTTATTAATAATAAGGAGTTATTGTTAAATAAAGGATAAATTTAATTATAGAATTAAATATAACTTTAATTAGTGGATTATAAATAGGAGTGGTTTTTCTATTAGAAACTCGAATCCTATTCCACTTTCTCTATATATATGTGAAAGTGTTACTACTTTCTCTCCTATCATCTTCAACCTAGCAGTTGATTTCTAAGGATCCAGATATTTGCTCGGGTGGATCAACTAGAGGAGTTTTCAAGTGAGACTCTCAATCTCTCCATTAGAGAAGGCTTTGAACACGCATCAAGAGGTAATTGTTTTTTCTAATTCTTAATCCAATTGATTTATGCAATAGATCCTTCGTTTAGATGTTAAGAAAACGTTTCCTGCATTTCCGCTTAGAGCATCTAAAAACCCATTAGTGGCATCAGAGCCTCTTGCATAAATTAATTGGATCAAATTTTAATCTTACAATTTGATGCATGTTCATGATTATTTAGATTCAATAAGAATATATCTGATGTTTGGATTAATGCATAATAAATACGATTTATTTTATAAAATATTTGATATTTTATTTGATAAATAAAGATTTAATTGTTCTGTAAGATCTATAGATATCTTATTTGGTTAATTTTGAATTAACATAAATATTTGTTTCTATTTCTTGGCAAATTACTAATTAATATTAGATATTAATTCCATTCACAGTCTTATTGAATTAAAATAATGAGAAATCGTTTCTAATTTTAAATAGTTAATGTGATTAATTATTTATGCTTTTTATTTGGATAAATTGCATGTCTTACTTGAATAACATTTCATATATGATTATTGCTTGTATGTTTAATATTATGATATTATTGCATGTGGTGACTAGTATTGCCCAAATTAGGATAGATAAATACGATCTGCGCATCGTTATGTTTTTCTTGTACATGATCTGCATATCGTTATGTATTTTTGTAATTTAAATTTATGCAAGAGAGTTTATTCAAATTTATGTAACACAAGAAGAAGAAGATCCTATGATGACTAAAGGATGGTGATCTAGAAAGTCAAGACTATCGAAGATTAGATCTCTTTAGGGGTCATATTAGGATCCAAATTTTCATTATTGCATTATGTGAATGTTTTATTATCTCTTGCCTTGCATGAATGCTTGTTTATTTATATTATTTAGCTTGCTTATATATAGACAACCATTGCATGCTAAAAGTCCCTTAAAAGAATATTGAGATTATGCCTTTCCATGTCATAACCATGAGGCCCCTGGAATTCGTTGGATAGTTTTCGCCCTAGCGAGGTGTCCTTCCTTGACCTTGGGATAGTGCGGGTATGTCTAATAGGGGCATGCTGCCTCGATATGGTTATACTCAACAAGAGGCCAAAAGACTTAGTTTTGGATCTTGAGGCATAAGGATGTGTTAACATATGATGTGGCCATCAACCAAGAATTATAAAGTGTTATAATTAGTAAAGCGTTTACTTACCTTGATTACATGAGATTTGGGGAAGTGCCTTAGTACGCTCAAGCTTCATCTAAGATAGGATCTTGGAATTATTTTACTCACAAGGGACAATATTATATTGAGTAGAATATGCAATAACTTGTTATTTAGAACATGTCTAAAATAAAGTTTTGCATTTCAAGCATAATTTATCTGCATATTTCAATTTCTGTTTTGTAGTTACTATGTCTACTGAACACCTCAAATTCACGCTCCGCTCAATTGTTAAGAAAAACAAGTTGAACGACATCAATTTTCTTGATTGGGAACGAAATCTGAGAATTATTCTCAGGTCTAAGGACCAAGAGGATGTCCTAGAAACACTCATCCCAGAGCTGATGGTCACCTTATCTGATGAGGATAAGGCACGTCACAAAATAATATGCGAGAGGTCAAGGAATGTTACTTGCCTCATGCTGGCTGCCATGGAACCGGGTCTTCAACAGAGGTTTGAGGATCAGGATGCCTATACAATTATGAGAAATATTAGAGATCTCTTTAAGGAGCAGGCCAGGATTGAGAGGTATGAGACCCTTAAGTCCATATTGCAAAGCAAGCTCGAAAAGGGGAAATCAGCGGGGCCACATGTTTTCCACATGATAGGCCTGTTTGACAGGATGGCTCGACTTGGGAACCCTTACAATGTTGAGATGGCTACGGATATGATCCTATATTCCTTACATGATGGATTTGCCAATTTTAGGCAGATGTATCACATGGGAGCCATGGGTAAGACCCTTAATGAGCTGCATGCTATGCACAAAACTGCTGAGCAAAATGTCTTGGTTGAACCTAGGAAGGATGTTCTTATAGTCAACAAAGGGAAAGGGTTTAAGAAAGGGCCACAGAAGAAGCAACAGTCCCAAGGGAAGGGCAAGATAGTTGTTCCA
>BQKN01061549.1:114945-136743 GCA_022839385.1 Asparagus kiusianus | reverse complement strand
TGTATGTAGGAAAATTGCAATAAAGAAGATAAAAGAAAATTTGAATTGATTCCTTTGATCTCGATTACAACTTGATTACAAAAGAGGGGAGAACGAAATTAGTTCTTCCCCTTTGTTTAAAACTGGGTTCTTCTTAGTAGCGATGGAGTGCCTCCTTCGATTTCTTGCGTCGAATTTGCTCTCCGTTGACGATCCGACCGTACTATTATCTCGTGGGAACGATGAACTTCTGTAGGAAGTTTTATACGTAACTCTTTAATGAGTTTAAGAACTCTGAACGAGTTAAAAACTCTGTAGATAGAGTTGTTAGAACCGAAAATTCGGTTGATGATCAAGCTTTTGTCTGTTGTCGAAGAATCCTCTCGGATCTGATCTCCTGAGATTGATTCAAAAATCTTATCTCCAAGGATTTCACTGCTGCTGTGGAAACCTGAGTGGTTGAGATCTTCAATCGCCCCCCAAAACCCTCGGCCTCCCCCCTCCTTTTTTACTCAGTTGAGTTTGTTGAGCTTTTATAGGGGGATAAGGGGTTGTAACTGACCCCTATATCCGCTCCTGCGTGGGCGAAAATCCCTCAGAACGTGGGATAAACGGTTCTGGAACTGTTCGACTTGTGTTTGAACAAGTCAAACGCCCAATCTGGCGTTCAGAACCCAACTTCGTGTCTTAGGATTGAGACGCGAGGTTGGGTATTAGCTGAACATTGATGAACGCGAGGGTCGCTCGCGTTTTGGCTTGTTGCCTACTTGGTGACGCGGGGGTCGGTGTTAGTTGAACCCTTATGAACGCGAGGGTCGCTCACGTTGAGTTGTGACTTGGAAATGCGGGGGTCGCCTGCACTTCCATATTTGTGACGCGAAGATGACTTCCGCGTTCTAGAAGGAGTTTGTCGACTTGTAACTTCTTCTATAAGGTGTTGCAAAGATCGTTGTTCTGTAATCCTCGCTTTAACTGTTGTGGAGTGTGAAAGTCGTCAAATTGTAACCTTCACTGTAGTTTGTGAAGACTGCTGAATAGAATTTCCATCAGTTGTCGGAAGTGTCATCGAATTGTAACTCTTCTCGATCTACGTGAAAAGGCCTCCATTCGCAGTTTCTTCGTTTTATCGACCCGAAAACTATTTGATTGTAGCTTTCGTTGTAGGAGCTTAGACGGGAATCAACATCCATGGTGTCTTTTAGACGAATATTTGCCTACAACTCTCTACCAAGCAACTCACTAACTAAGTCCAACCTTTTATTTCTCAAATCATTACACTGCTCATCAGCATCTCTATTAGTCATGCTGTTGTCGCAGCCATCAAGATCAATCATCTCAGAAATGAGGTTGTGTTTGCGGTGATTTGAAAGTCATTTGATGATGACCTCCATCGTAGGGGCTTGTTTTAATCAGCTATCCATTGTAATTTTTAGACAGCCTACAGTTAACAAGGCTCAAAAACACAAGATAAGTTACTCGAATCGTGGTAATGATGATCTGTACTATCAAACTAATAAGTCACGAAAAAGGGTTGCTTGAGAAATGGAGTCTCGTTGCGTGTGTGAAAGGCTCATTAAGGCAGTACTAACAGAATGCGGTTGTTCCAAAACTGAACCGACAAGAGTCTCAGTATTTCAAAGACTTTCCGTTGAAACATCAAAACCCAAAATGAGGCGTTTCAACAAGAAGAAACCTACAATTCAGAAAGATGAGTTTCCAGAGGTCACTATTAATATGACCGACAGAGGAAAGCAACATTCGGTCAACCCGGATCCTGATTTCTCTCCAAGAGGGAAAGTTGAGCAGGGTCTTTCCCAAAGGATGTCACGGCTACAACGAAGGGCCAACCGACGTCGGGATTATAGGAAATTACATGAAGGGTTATCTTCAAATGAGGAACTATCAGACACTTATTCTGTGGTTGCCTCGGATGATACTATATCTAGTGTTGGACAAGTCAGAGAATCATTTGCAAGTACACCGGATCAACTAGCCCAGATATTGTAGGAAGCATTAGCTAAGTAGCGCGAAGAAATCAGGGCTGAGATCAAGACTGAGATGGAGTTGACGATGCAACAGATGAGAGATTTACAGGCTCAACAACAACAGCCAGAATCGAGTCAAAAGGCTGAATCTAACCGGCGTGATAACATACATGTGCGTATAAATGAGGTCAATAATGACCATGAAGAGGATGAAACCATCTTCGCTGATCCTCCTTCTGATAAAGACAATTCGGGAAGCGGTCTGGCTAAGTCATCTACTCAACCTTCTCAAATCTATTTAAAGAAGAGTGAGGAAGAGGACAAGAAGATGCAAGATCTTAAAAACAAAGTCAATGCTCTGATGACAGCCCAATAAGTGAAGAAAACGGGCATCCTATATCTGTACCCAAGGGAGTGGGATATGATTACTTATCCCCCAAAATTTAGTTTGATTAACTTTACTCCTTTTGATGGTAGGGGTTCATCCACTCAACACTTGATTTATTTCAAGTCTCATCTCGGCGCAATATCCGGAAACAAAGCATTGATGGTCCGGTCATTCGTAGGAACCCTTCGTGGACCTGCCTTTGATTGGTACCGATGTCTTAAGCCTGGGAGTATCAATAGCTGGGAAGATATGGATGGATTATTTCTTACCAATTTCTTTGACGATGATACTAAGGTCTCTATTAGCACTTTACTGGATGAGAAGCAGAAAGATGAGGAGTCAGTTGATGTCTTTGTCAAGCGATTCCGGAACAAGGCAGTAAACTGTCGGGATCCACTCACGGAGGAGTTCATTCGTCAGACATGTCATAATAACTTGTCTTTAGACGTGCTAGAAGCCATGGGGGTTGTGCCTTCTAAAACACGAAAAGAATTAAAAGTGAGAGGAGAACAAGCCGAATGTTTCCTCAAGAGGAAGAAACTTGAAAGGGGTCAGCCACCAACTAATCCCCAAAAACAGAATTTTAACCCTCGAGGTAGAGGAAGAGGGTCCACGGCTGCTGTGGATGCTCATCAAACGTCACAACAACCTCAACTATCATCTTTCCAACTTGCACAACATCAGACTCAACAGTCTCCGAGGCAGCCCAAGGCTTTAGAACCCAGGTTCCCGAAAGAATATTCTTTTAAAGATGATGAAGTACCGATCATCTTTAAGTATCTTTTGGATAATAATAAGATCAAACTTCCACCGGTCACAAACCAGGAAGAGGCAAAGAAGACTAATGACCCGAAATATTGTGCGTATCACAGAAGGGTTCATCATCCCACCAAGGCGTGTTATGTCTTAAAAGACAAAATACAAACATTGATCGATATTGGTATTGTGACTCTAAAGACGAAAGAGAAGAAAGTAGGTGCAAACACAGTATCTATTAGTTTCGGTTCGGTGCCTTTATCCTAGTTCTAACCCGAACCTGTATCAAAGGTCAAAATACAAATCGTCAACGATGACCCTCATAGACAGCGCCAGAAGGGACTTGTGTCGCATACAACACCAAACGGCAAAATCCTTTGCGTTCATCCTGATTTGCTTGAAGATGAACAATGGACGACATCCATGTCTAAATTGAAGAGCAAAGGAAAGGGGAAGTCTTGCTTCGAAGCTTCGGCAATTCCTGAGAAAAATGATGAAGAAATTCCAGCTCTACCGTTTTCTGAGGAGGAGCAAGAATCTTTCACTACAAGGAGTGGAAATGAATACCGTTTTAATTACCCAAGTACATCTGAGCAACTAGCTGAACAGGGGGTGGTAAAAGTCGCGCCTTCTAAAACCCTTGCAGAGCTGGGGGTAGTTGCAACTCCTCCTATGGCTGCTAGAAAACCTCAACAACCAGCTAAACAAAAGGAGAAAGAACCCCAACATAAAGAGGTTCGAGTTCTGAGGCAGTCTCGTTTCAATCGACCGATTGGGCGAGATAAACCGGAAAGCTCAAACGCTCCATATCGTTTCGACGTCATGGCTCAGTTAGCTAATATCCCAGCAAGGATCACACTGTACGAGTTAATGCACCTTTTAAAGGATACTAGAGAAGCTTTACAAGAAGCATTGGCTGATTCTGATGTATTTCTTACTCAGATTAAGCTAACTCCTGAAGAGCCAGAGTCATCGGTTCAGCATTGCAATCTGGCAGCTACAAAATTCACTTGCATTGCTTTTACCAAAGAAGATATGCAAGTCAAGAATTCGAAACATGATAGGTCTTTATATTTTACTGGATATATTGGCTCAAGTATTGTCAACCGGATTCAGGTTGATCCGGGTTCCGATGTCAGCATCATACCACTTCGGTTGATGTACCACCTCGAAATCCCTGCCAATAAGCTAGCCTCCATAGGAACCATTATTTACGAATTCAATACTAGTGGATCTAAGCCATTGGGAAAAATCCGGGTGAAGTGTTAACTCAGAGACTTGAAGTCAGAGGTCACTTGTTATATGATCGATGCAGAGACTTTTTATAATTTACTGTTGGGTCGCCCATGGATCCACAGTAATCTTATAGTTCCCTCTACTCTCCATCAGTGTCTGAAATATGTTAACACTAACAACGAGGTCAAGACGGTGGTCACGGATAATCAACCATTTAAGGGGTTAGAAAATTATTTTACTGACTCCCTTCTTTATGATGCTGAATCTGATACTGAACCATCGGCCCATGGTACGGACAGCGGAGAAGAAGCTGATACCGAAACTGGGCTCGATTATAGTAAAGGTCTTGTACTAAATGATATTGAACCTCTTGTAATCGATCTTGACGATGGTGAATCGTCGGATGAAAGTTGTAACTGGCAACTTGCCGATAAAATAATAAATGATGATTTAGAGTACTCGCGTTGTCTTGATAATATAATGCAAGAATTGTATGACAACCCTGGTCTACACATGCCACTTCGTTCGTCTTGTACGACGACGAAATACATCCAAAACTCATTCGGAATGACTGTGATCCTACCTGCGAAGACAGGGGGTGAAAAAGAAATAATTTTCGGAAAAGGGGAATCATCCCCAACCCCGATCTCTTCTTAGGCACCAATTCAGATGAAGAAGGACCCAGACCGTAATTCTCTAGGTATAGTTCACAAGCAAATGACTACATGAGAATGCAAGGATATGACCTCTCGCTCGGTGAAGGTCTTCGCTTTGGTCAAGGTGCCAGGATTCCACCCTGTCCTACCTATGTACCGAAAGAAAAACCTGATAATTATTACAGCTATAGAAAGGGTTTGGGTTATGTTTCATCATATGATGATGAATGTTGCTGACAAATCAATAATCAGCTAACAAATAAAAGTGAGTATTCATCTGATACTTCAACTTAGGATTCTGACACTAGTATCGGAGAAACGTTCAAAAAATTAATGTCGAACATGACTGTAGTCGATCCTTCTACTACGGAAGAAGATGATCAATTACCCACTTGGGAAGACCCTTGGGTACATTACATGAATGTTCAATACGGCGATCGATTTGAACAAAGAGAACCTCCTACTGAGGATAGAGTAGTCCAGATTAATATGGATGACGAAATTAATCCGAAACCTATATTTATTAGTGACGATCTTCCGTCGGATGAGAAAGAGGAACTAATCGCTCTTATTAGAGAATATATCCACGTTTTCGCTTGGAATTACGAAGATATGCCGGGACTTGACCCAAATGTGGCAATGCACAGCCTTAACATTAAACCGGATGTTAAACCTGTCAAGCAACAACAAAAACGGTTTCGTCCGCAAATTATGGAGGCAATAGAAGCTGAAGTCAAGAAACTGATTGATTCAGGCTTTGTCAGAGAAGAACAACATCCTGATTAGTTGGCCAATATCGTTCCAGTCCTTAAAAAGAACGAAAAGATCAGAATCTGTGCTGACTTTAGAGATCTGAATACAGCCTGCCCCAAAGACGACTTCCCTCTACCAATTACAGATGTCATTATTGACAACACATGCGGGTTCGAGAGAATGTTATTTATGGATGGCTTTTCTGGATATAATCAGATCAAGATGCACCTAGACGATGAAAATCATACTACATTCAGAACACCCCTTGGTGTTTTCTATTATATCGTTATGCTCTTTGGTTTGAAGAACGCCGGCGACACATACCAACGAGCAATGACGAAAATCTTTTATAAGCACCTTCGGAAAACCGTTGAATGCAACGTCGACGATCTGGTCGTTAAAAGTCGCGATAAGAACAACCACATTGATGATTTGAAGATGATGTTCGACCTTATGAGGAGTCATCAATTGAAGATGAATCCAACTAAGTCCTTCCTTGGAATGTCCAGCGGTAAATTTCTTGGATTCGTCATCACTACAAAAGGTATTCATATCGATCCTGATAAAGTAAAGGCGATACATGAATTACAACCCCCAAGAAATCTTAAAGAACTCGGAGGGCTGCAAGGTCGATTGGCATATATCCGTAGGTTTATTTCAAACCTTTCCGGGAAGTGTTAGCCATTCTCTAAACTCACAAAGAAAGGCGTGTCGTTCATTTGGGATGAAGCATGTCAAAAGTCGTTCGAGGATATCAAAACATATCTAGCGAATCCGCCTATTCTTGTTGCACCGAAATCGGGCAGACCATTTTTGATTTATGTCAAAGCGACGAGCCATTCGTTAAGTGCATTGCTTGCACAAGATGATGATAACGGTCACGAACAAGCTGTGTATTATCTAAATCGTACATTAGTAGGAGCCGAGTCTTGCTATCTGATAATCGAGAAAGAATGCCTCGCCCTAGTATTCACGATCCAAAAATACGACATTATTTAGTCGGACAGACAATTTATGTCATTTCCAACGTAAACCCGATTCGAGTGTTCATGACTCAACCGGCCTCTATGAATTGGCGTTTAGCCAGGTGGGCCTTACTCTTATCCTAATATGATTTGTATTTCAAGCAGCAAAAATCAGTTAATGGATAAGCTATTTGCGATCTTTTGCCGGTAAACCCTACAAAAGATATAGCTGAGTTGTACGATGATCTGCCGGGTGAAACTCACGAAGTTAACACCACAACACATCAACAAGTGTGGAAATTATACTTTGATGGGGCTTCCCGAGCAACCAACGTAGCGAGCACACCCGGATATTCTAAAATTTCCTCAGGAGTAGGGGTCGTTTTAGTTTCCCCGGAAAGGTATGTCTTGCCCAGAGCATACTCGTTGACCGAGCCATGCTCTAATAACGTGGCTGAGTACAATGCATTAATAATTGAATTTAATTTTGCCAAAGAGCTGGGGGTCGAATACCTTGAAGTTTTTGGTGATTCTCAATTGGTAAATAATCAGATACAATGAGAGTACGAGGTCAGAAATCAAGATCCGATTCTATACTATCAGGCAGCCATCGAGATAGCAAGCTCGTTTGAAGAATTTTTCATCGAGTACGTTCCACGTCTCCAAAATGCATATGCAGATGCATTGGCGGCATTATCAGTATCTTTGGCACAGCCTCCTAAAACAGAACAATTAATTACGATGAGAACTCACCAGCTTATTGTTCTAATCTACGATTCGATTATCAAAGAAGCACACTCAACGAGAGTTAAACCCAAAGTTCGAGATTGGCGTTTTCCTATCATCGATTATGTCCTACATGGTATCTTACCTGAAGATGTAAGAAAAAAGGATTCAATTTGGCGAAGAGCACCGAGATTTTACTACAACGCTACAACACAAATGTTGTATCGACGTTCGTACGATGGTTTATTACTCTGTTGTCTATCTAATAGAGAGGCAGAACAGACACTCAAGGAGGCGTATGATGGGACATGCGGTGCACATCAGCCCGGTCCCAAACTCTGTGACAGACTTAGGAGAATGGGATATTACTAGCCAACTATGATAAATGATGCAGTTGACTACGCCCGAAAGTGTCATGCGTGTCAAGTACACGCGAACTATATGCATCAACCACCGTAATATTTGCACCCATCAGCAACATCGTGGCCATTCTAAACACGGGGAATGGATATTATATGTCATATTTTCCCGCCTTCAGTTAAAGGTGGCCGTTTCATTCTGGCGATCACCGATTACTTCTCAAAATGGGTTGAAGCAGTCTCGCTTAAAGAAGTAAAGACAAGAGATGTTGTTAAGTTCATTAAACATCACATTATATATCGATATGGTGTCTCGAGACGGATAGTGCATGACAATGGCCCTCAATTCGTCAGCAACGCATTCATCAAATTCTGCAGTAAGTTCGGAATTCAGGATGTTTCGTCGACTGCTTATAATCCCGCAGCTAATAGATTACCCGGAGCTTTCAATAAGACGATTATCAAGATTTTGGCAAAACTTGTGAAAGTCAATAAGTGAGATTGGGATGATAAACTCGGTGAAGCTCTGTGGGCTTATCGTACAACTGTCCGTACGCCAACTGGAATGACCCCATATTCTTTGATATATGGGTGCGAAGTTGTCCTCCCTTTAGAAATACAAATTCCCTCTCTCCGTATCGTGCTCGTAACGGGAATGACGATGGAAGAACAACATCAAAAACGTCTCGAAGAATTAGAGACATTAGATGAGAAGCGCTTAGAAGCTCAGTAACAAATCGAGTTTTATCAAGCCAGAATCTCCCGTGCTTTTGATAAAAAGTCTGACAATGAAGTTTCAAGGAAGGAGACCTGGTTCTTGCCGTTCGGAGGCCTATGATTCTCAATTCCAAAAAGAAAGGAAAGTTCTAGCCCAAATGGGAAGGACCGTTTGTAATAGAAACAATCTATTCAAACGGTGCATATCGCTTGATTACTCAAGATGACAATAAACTAATGATGCCGATAAATGGAAAGTTCCTGAAGAAATACTATCCGTAGTATGTTCAGGATAACCTATATAAAACGGGAAGTTCCTAGAGAATCTTGTATAGGATATTTTTAGGATAACCCGAGATCAGTTGATTGTTCTAAATAGAAACTGATCATTTGAATAATCCATTCTTAATTATTATGAAAATGATTAAGATTCTTTCATTGTGATCACCTAATTATTTCCAAGATAATTAAGAACCTCCCACTAGGACTTTCCAAACATTTTGCTGAGATGAGATTCAACGACAAAATGCAGTTGGTCTTTCCTCACAAAACCCCCACAATGCGATTGTGGGGGATTTAATGATTCGTAACCCCACACCACAAAATCCCTCACCGATCGGATTAATCGACGGTGGGTCCACCAAAATTCATCATGGATTAAAATCCTTCAAACTCCCATCGTATCTAATTTTTTAACACTCCCAATGTTGAAATTATGATACAGTATTCAAAAAGTTCGATTTGTTGATCCGTAGTAATCAACGAATCCTTTTATGACAAATCTTTTTGTTGGATATCAAAAATTTCCACTGAGTGATGGGTACGAGTTAACATTTTCATCTTTACTCGTACCACGCTATCACTTCTCATCTGGTCAAACCTTCCTACAGTTAGGACCAAAACCAAAATCCCCTCTCGATTCCTTTCATGAACGAGAGGTTCACTTTCGAAACTAAAATTCCTTTTCGACTAACGAAAGGACCTCAATGGCATTTGAACAATTTAGCCTATTAAAAGTAAAATTGTCTCAACTCCCACTTGGTCAAACCTTCCTACAGTTAGGGCTACAACCAAAATCTCCTCCTGAGTTATTCAATGAATGAGAGGTCCACCTGCAATTAGAGTAATCAAACCTTATGATAGTTAGGATTATTCAAACCCATCCGGATTCTCTAAGTGAAATACCACTTTGAGTTTCCTTTGCACCAGGAATAGAATATAAAAGTTTTCCTCTCCAACTTCGGGTTCATCTCTACTAACAAACAAGAGATCAGGAGATAGAATATAAAATTCTTCCTCTCCAACTTTGGGTTCATCTCTACCAACAAACAAGAGATCAGGAGATAGAATATAAAATTATTCCTCTCCAATTTTGGGTTCATCTCTACCAATAAACAAGAGACTAGGAGATAGAATATCAGATTCTTTTCCCCCGATTCTGGGTTCGTTTTGTTAACAAGAAAATGTAACCTAATTATATTTTAAAATCCTTGTTGTTCACGCGTGGGGGACATTATCTCAATCTCTTATTAGAGATAAGTCTACATCTAACACATGTAGTCTACATATTCAACATTGTAGTTCAAAGCCTAAAGAGTCTAATTCTTTTAGCCTAACGTTATATGTGAAACGGAGCTAGATAATTCACATACTAGCCCGACTCAAACGGTAGTCGGTAAAGGCACACCAAATCCGTTGATGGCTGAGGATTTGTCAAAAATCCTATAAGTATTATGGTTATTTATTCTAAAACAAGAATAAGTAATCATAATAAAATTTTTAATAAGAAAAAAATTCACTATATTCATTAAAAATATTCAAGCAAAATTATGAGTTCTCAAATTACAACAACTTATAATGACGAATTTGATCCTCAAGTTTGGAGAGTTCTGTCGTATAAGCCTGTTCAAGTTCAGATATCAAGTTAGCTTTAAAAGCTTCTTCGTCAACACTTTGAAGTTTGACATCCTTCTGTTCCTTATCAGCAAGTATTTTGGCTTGAAGCTTCAGTTATTGGAAGATGTTCGCTTCAACTTGTTTCACTTCTACCAAATCAAACTCTAAAATCTCATGAGCATCCTCGGCCTTTGCCAGTTTTTCTTTCAGGCGGGTTATTTCAGCTTGACTTGACTCTAGATCCCAGTGCAGATCGATCTTGGTCTGTGTTTTCTTGGCAAGGCTCATCCTGATCTGGTGAATACGAGCTTTTAACTTTTGAAGCTCAGATTCAGCTGATTTCTGAGAATCATGCCACGCCTGTAACCTCGAGTCCATTTGAGAAGCAACATAGGAGGGTACGCCTTTGGTGCGGAGATCCTTTAGAAGTTCAGCATGTTGTTTGAAGTCGGCCAAATAAGCGTCAATTGAATCGGCCAATTCGTTATATCATTCTTATCTAATCCCCGATGTGTAGCGGTCAAGAGATCTCTTAAAGTTCTCAAAGTATGACCATTTGAAGAGAATTCGATCGACCATAGCATTCAAAAAAGAAATGAAGCCTTAAAGATTGGAACAAATGATAGCTTTATCCGGGTCATCATCTGCTAATAATGCTTGAATGGAATTATACAATGTAGAAGAAGGAGCTGCAATGAGGATAAATAAAGTCAATACAAAACATATATGCGCGTACATATCAACGAACGGAAGTATACCAAGCTTAACGAAAAGTTCCATGACTTGTTTACCTTGACTTGTCAATACCGGGGTGGGTTCTACAACCACTGGAGTTTGTTCAGGAATGATACTTGTTGATGGACCCGCTGCATCAGATGATTGTTCAATTGAGGCCTCAGGTAGCTTTGGGTCCAAGTCAACAAGTCTCCCGGAAGATAATTCTGAAAACAAGAGAATCACAATGAGTATGTTGGAGTATTAATTAGAAGTTTATAACGAACAATTGATAAAACTCACCAATCCTAGATGCAACAACTGTTGACGTACCAACTTCTTCGGTTGGTCTCGCTTTTGTTGCAACAGGACTAATTTGGGGAGTGACAACAACTTCTATCGTCATTGGGTCTAAAGGAGTGAGAGGTTGAGATTCAAGAATTGATGATTGAAGGTCGACCTCGGTGCCTGCCCGTGACAAGAAGCCACGAACCTCGGGTTGATTAGACGTTTCAATGCTTATAGCAGTATCGGTCTCGGTAACTGGTCTTATAATTCGAACACATATATGATTAGTCAAAAGTTGAATAAAAAAAGAAGAGATACAGATTATGGAATAAAAGCCTTACTTTTAAAAACACGCTTCAGTTGAACCAACTCCAACGGTTGATTCTGTATCTACCTCAGGAGCCTTCCCCGATAACAAATCGGCGATGTATTGATGGTCGTCCTCTAAGAGATCGAGATTGAGATTGTGCTCGTTGAAATCTTCGACCTCAGCAGCGTGGGTGGGTTCTCCTTCAGCTGATTCATTCATTATGGCATCTACAAAATATGATGGGTCATAAATAATAAATATACTTATATGAAATTCACACAAAATGGAGACTAGTTTTACCTTCATTGATCGGGACAGATTCGAGGGCTCCACTACTTGTACCCGCTTCTTTTAGTTTAATTAAAAGGAGACAAAGTGCACAAGTCATTAGAAGAGGCACGTGTTCCGACTCATTCATCTTTCGGAATTGCCTTCTAAACGGAGAAAGATCCGTACCTGCGTTTGAAGCCGATGGATCAACGTCAGAAGTTGTTGGAACACCAGTAATTTCGTCATTAAGCGCGTCATTAATTTGTTGAACGAAGCTAGGTTCCTTAGCTTCCATACCGTCAGGAAAAGCGGTGTCAGCCTAAAATTCTCCTTCTTCTTGACTCCCTACAGAAATTTAGTGCGAGATAAGCCTGAGTATTGAGAAATATAAGAATAGTAAAATGAAAATAAAGACGGATTATTACCTTGTTCGTCCGAAGAAACGCTTGTTGGCCTTCTTGTTTTGATGATGTTTAACAAACAATTTACTTCTAATGTTGTTTGTCTAGTGCTTGTGTTTTTGTATTTATTCTAGGCAAACAACGTTATTGGAGGATGGATGGAATTGTGCTTCAACGATGATATCCAATGGAGGTTGGCGGAATGTCGGGTTGAAGCCTATACAATTCAAGTTAAAGATCAAGTTCAAGCTTCATCCGCACGTGTACCAAGTTAAGCTACAATGAAGATCAAGATTGCTTGGGTAATGTAGTTTAGGAGTTTATATTATGTGTGTTAGATACTTTAAGCTCAATATTATACACACACATTATATTGGTTTTCATGTATATATATAGTTTCATATATACATATATGTTTGGTTTCCATGTATATATATAGGTATATATATATATATACATAGTTTTGAGTTTTCATGTTCATAAATATGAGATTACACATTTCATATTTATTATTGTGTTTTGGTTTAGCTATATAGATATGAAACAAATTTACATTCATATATATAATCATATGTTTCATACTCTATTGTGTTTTTGAAAACATTGCATAGAATATGCAATTTTATGAAAATATTGTATTCTTAGTTTGTAGACTTTAATATCAGTTTATACATGTTTTACTAAGTCTATAAAAACATTTCACAAAGTTTCAAAAGTTGGTTTATGTCAAAACATCAAAATTCAAGTATCTCATATTTTCATGTTTTGGACTATTTTGCAAAATGATGATATTTCTCATTTGGGAAGTCTTTTTAGAAAACCAGTTTTTGTAGCATGTGTATTATCATGTCTACAATCATTCCCCAAAGTTTTACATTTTTTGGAATTTATTTGATATTTTTAAACAGCATTTTTAAATCAGAAAATCAGATTTCCATATGTCAGTTTTCGGTCGACCGCACCGGTCGACCGATCATTGGTTCTTTCCTCAGTATGCGATAGAGAGTCTGTCAGTCGACCGGGCCGGTCGACCGAAAGCTCCATCGGTCGACCGCACCGGTCGACCGACGATTGTCCAGAGCTGCTTCTTTGTTTTTTGCTCTTCATCGGTCGACCGACGATATTTTCGGTCGACCGACAATATAGCCGTTGCTTTTTAACGGCTCTTTCTCTGAGCTGTTTGCTGGGGTTTTTGGTCATTTCGTTTTGGGGGTTTTTGCTGAGATTCTTACAGGATATAAATACCCCATGGCTGATGTCTTTTCAGGCTAATCAAGAGTATGTTTTAAAAAAGAGTTTAACAAGGGTTTATACTTGTTTAAGTGTTGTTTAAGTTTGTTTAAGAAGCTTTTAAGCATTTGAGTGTTTGGATTTGTGAAATCAACTTCACAAGAGCTTGAGGAGTTCTTCTATTGGTGCTTGAGCATTCAACCTTTCCTCCTTCAATCTCTTGATCTATTTGAGAAGTCTTCTAAACTCTATTTCTAGCTCTTTTTATATATTTGATTATTATTGTTATTAAGCTAGAATTATATTGAGTTTAGTTTTGATTTATTTAATCTCATTATTACACACACCCACATTGAGCTCTTAGTATTTACATACATAGTATAGTTGGGTGGTGAGAGTTTGTAACTTTGAGTTGTGCTTAATTGTGTTCTCATCTATTGTAGAGAACAAATTTATATTTGTTACATTGTGAGTGTTGTAAGGTTTTCGGTGAGCTAGAAAACCGAGTGTGTTGTGAAGTTTTCGGTGATCTAGAAAACCGAGTGTGAGGAGTGACGTAGATCGGTGAGCGTTGAAAACCGATACTGTGAGGTGTAAACGTTGTTCGGGTGAGCGTAGAAAACCCGGTTGTGATAGTGGATTTCTCCTCGGGAGTGGGGAGCGGAGACGTAGGACGGAAGGTCCGAACTCCGTGATCATATCTTGTGTTTGAGTGTGCTTTGGCGTTTATTCATACTTGTGTTTATATTTCTTATCGCCATTGTCATTAGCTCATTATTTATATGATCCACTATCTAGTTCATATTGTTTACCCTTGTGTTAGTTTGTATATTCTTGCACATAACTCTTTGTATATCTATCTTGCTAGGATAACTTGTTAATTAGTTTTAATTGGCATATAATCGGATTAGATTAGCATAAGACCCTAATCATCCCCCCTCTAGGGTCTAACAACGCTGCGGGCAGATGTCTCCTCTAAAGCAGGAAGATGAACACATGGTTTAGAGACAGCCTTCTTTCGTCTTTTTAGTGGACGCGCTTCATCTTGAACCCCGGATCTTTTGTGACGATACTTGGTGTGCAACTCAGTTTTAGGAGGGATTTGAGTTTGAGTTTGAATTGAGGACTGAGATCTCTGTTTACGAACGAGAGACACTGTATCTTCTTCTTCCTCTTCATCTCCACTAAGGACCTCTACCGTCATCCGATTAGGTTGCGTCATAACAACCCTCTCCCTCCGTCTCTTCGAAGCATCTTGGGGTCGATCTGGATCAGCATGGTGAGCCCTGCGAGCAACAGAAGGGTTTATATATCCTCTCTCGAAGAAAGAATCTGGAAGACTAGCTGTCTCTTCTTCTGTTTCTTCAGAACTTGAGCCAGCCTCATCCGCCCTCTCAGAAGTTTTGGCCCCATCAGTCTCAAGCTCTTCTTCACTATCAACCAGGCGGGCAGGTTCTTTTCCCTTTCTGGACGATTCGACGGTTTCTTTCCTTCGAGGTGATAGCACAGTGTCATAGACTGCTTATGTTGCCCATCGGGAGGCTATTTCTTCCTCTAGTTCGGATATCCTCCTCTTTCGAGTAATGGTACTGGCAGCTATCAGCCACTTACAGTAAAGAAAAGTCATCTGCAGATGAGGTGTCTCCAAAGGGAGGTCGAATTCAACATTCGTGCAGCCGACGATGCTCCAAAACCAGGCTCTTGCCCCATCAATGAGTCCACTGTGAACCCTAAGGTGACGGTTCGAGTTACCGATGTACAGTTGATCATAGCCGAATTGACGAGCAAACCGGCATGGAAAATAAGGCTCGATGTGGCAGACATCCTTCACCCTGAATATAAAATAACCTGGTCAAATGTTCATCAACCATCTGAAGCAACCGACATCCAAAATTGTACGATTCTGATTGGGTTCTTCAGCGTCCATTAGAGTTGCATTGTAAGTCTAGGAGAATCGAGGAAAACAAGGAAAGAACTCCCAACACTTGTGAACTTTGAATTGCCTAGATATATCCAGCCACCAATGTTTGACCCACTTATAACCTTCAAGAGTCTGTAGTAGAGGGAGACTTAGATCCATCGTCTCAGGAGCCTCTATTAAATCTAGCCGGTGAAGTACCAACCAGGTCATCAAATAAGTGTAGGGTAGTTCCAGCTTTAGGACGGATATTCCAGAGGAGGGTTTCTTTCCCCCTTGAGCAAACACGGAGGCCAATTATCATGATCCACTATGAATAGCAGCCACCATTGCAGGAAGCAAGGATAACCTACGACCTGTGACAAATTGAACGGCTGGATATAACACTTCGATCGGCATCGCATCAGAGGGTTGATGGGGGACGACGCACCTTTTCAGCCATAAAGCCAGAAAGCCGGCTAGCAGAGTGGTTGGATTGATCGGAACACCAGCTTGCCACAGATAAGAACGAAATTTGGTACCGTGAGGAAAATCGTCTTCTGAGCGAGAGGTGTAAGATTGTGCGTTCGTTCTCTCTAACAACCGGTTGATTTCATTCGGAGTCAAGGGGGATAGTCCACACACATCTTCCGAACGACTCTCAAGGTTCTTGAACAAATAATCTGCGAATTGTTTCAACCTGATCTGGGGAGATCTCTTCTTAGCTTTGGTCTCCATCTCAGCCATAGCTATATAATAATGGCACGTCAGCTCCCGTAAAGTGCCGTAGGTCACAGCTGACCGATCTTTCATCTTATTCAACTGACTGGCTATTGGAAAAAAATTCTTGATATAGAACATCACCTATAGGCAGTCCCGATACCTTCATTATTTCATGTAATGGCAGTCCAAGCTCCCCGTTCTTGGTGAAGAAAGTGTTGGTGTCGGGATTGTAGATCTCAAACAAAGCGAAGAAGTGATCCACGATGATCTGCAGACCGTACATGTTGGCGCGAATCAGAATTGACAACCCTAATTCTGCTAATTCTCTCCCCCAGTGATTCAATACATATCGGGTCATTCTTGTCCACCACTTATCTCCAAATTAATGAACCCATCCATAACATCTGAACTTCTTGATGGGGAATTCTTTTCCTAACACAGCTAACCTGTTCTTCATGGTGTTTGCCTGTGCCGCCTTTTTATTTGTGGTAGATTATCTTGGCCTAAGATACCAGGATGAAGTCCTCGCATAGAAGCTCTATCACTATAACCTGAGGTGGCCTCTTTCCCAATGAAACCACAGTGAACATGCTCGTGATTTTCGGTCAATCTCCAGAACATCTCCCGTTCAACTGACAAATTTTTGAACTTCAAAAGTGAATGCTCCCGAGGAATCCATGGCAGATACAAGAATGTCGACCCACTCACATGCAACCACTACGCAGGTCTACAAGAAACGACCTACGGGTCTCTTATAGAGTCACCAAATAGGAAATCTGGCTTCCTTATACACTGGTTCGAGTCTTGCTCTGAAATTAAAGTCGCGTTCGTGATTAACCGTCACAGAATACGACAACTACCTTGTCGTATCAACTCCATGGCACCTTCGCTGTAGTCCGAGTTGAATTGGGGAGCCGACTCAACTAACAAGATTCATTCATAGTAAGAGTGTGTGGTACTACTTTGGCCCGTGACCTCACTAGCAATGAAGATTATAGAAGGAAAATGCACTGACAAAGAAAAAGGACACATAAAATGTGTAAGAATAGTCCTAAAATTTTAGAGAAGGCGGTGTATCTTATTCCATAAGATAGAATCACCATCTCGTAACAGGTGTGACGAGTTTCATTTACCACACGTATAAAAGAGATATGCGTTACTATGCATGAGCATTATAACGGCATATCATAACCTTTCAAAATACGTGGGATAATATGAAATCGCCCCTGTATACTTTGAAGTGTGTTTTGTCCAAGCAAAACAAACACTTTTCAGTGTTGATTCCCTCAAAGGAGGATACCGACTCTTCCTGAATGTATCTCAAAGGATAACAAACGAGGATTTACATACAAAGAGGGATAAATATATATATATTTTACAAGATACGATATTTAAATTTGTAAGAGGGTGAAAGGAATGTACCTCCATAAGAAGTGGTAGCTGGATCAGCCTCCTCAGTAGTTTGGGAAGCCGAACGGCCTCGAAAAACTCGAGATCTTCTCGGCGACATGATGGAAATATGATACCTGTCGAAATCCAACGAGAAAGTTAGGGTTTTGGGTTTAGAACCAACAAAGATATCACAAAATGCGCATGCATGGGGAAGAATCAAAGAAAATTGAGATTTCAACAGTTAAAGGGAGAGCAAACCTAGAATAATCCTTCGAGCTTCGACTGAGATCCCCTTCCAAACAAGAGTTCTACCCAAATCAGAAACAAAGAGGAGAGGAAAAGGCGGAAAACTTGCCAAAGATCGCCAAGAAATCGCCCAAAAAATCGCTTTTAAATCCGACGTGAAAAGCCTCTGAAAAACCCTAAGTCGGGGTTTTATATCCCCGACTCCGCTGACCGAGACAGTCTTCACTGTCTCGGACAGCAAGACAGTAATCACTGTCTTGTTGTGCAAGACAACATACGCTATCTCACACCGCGAGATAGTCTACACTGTCTCGATTAGCGAGACAGTGACAACTGTCTTGGGTATGATATGCAATATCGTGGTGTTTTGATGAAGTAACCTCTACCCACGTATAATACACATGAATACTACAATAGGTACATGAGTCTAAACTGTTTCCCTGCTCTCAACAGGAAGTTTCTGGAGAATATCACTGAGAATATTCTTAAGAATAACCTGAGTACCTCCCAACGGGTATACGAGGTTAAACTATTTTCCGAAAAATCCGAAAAATACATGAGTATAAACTGTGTTCTTATGAAGACTAATATAGTGATAAAGAATCCACTATCAATTTGGTGACAAAAGCTGAATTCACAAGTACAAATTCCAGCTTTGATTCAGGATCTCGACAACGGTCAAGCGATAAACGTAGTACCGGAAGAATCTTAGCTATTCTACAAAGCACTGAATAGATTGAGAGATAAAGAGGTCAAGAGTTGAAGCTATTTACGGGTCCCCTCTACACGATCTACTCAACCAAGTATTGAAGGGAATGTAAGTCAGACCTGTCTTATCCAAAGTGTCACGACTCCTTTATAAAAGGATGAGTCTGGAATACTTTGGAGGGGGTATCTATAGGCATCAAAAAATACTGATAGATATCCAAACACAGCTAAAGACAAAGAGAAGATCATCCAAAAATCATAGGAAATAGCCTTACGCTGTCTCGAAATGATCAAGACAGTGTAGACTGTCTCACAAGCGAGACAGTGTCGACTAGCTCGCAGTGTGAGACAGTTTCTACTGTTTCGCAGTGCGAGACAGTGTAGGCTGTCTCGCAACGCGAGACAACTCTGAAATGTTTAGAAACTGCTGACACGTGGCCACCAACTGTTCATGAATGTGGAAAACATCATGTGCGAGAATCACGTGGATAACTATCAAAATAACAGAGTTTAGAACGTGGAAAGGCAGTTACAGAAGAAATTGTCAGGCAGTTTAAGCTTTCCGAGACAGTCTTGACTGTCTCGGCTTCGGAAGCCGAGACAGTCATAACTGTCTCGGCCGCCGAGATAGACAAGACTGTCTCGCAGTCAAAACCCCTTCATGATATCGTGTTTTCAGTTAAATGTTCACAGAGGCTATAAATACCCCCTAGGGCCATTACTGACGGAGATCTGAGCACGGAGAGCAGATAGAGCAGTAAACTTGAATTATTTGTGTGATTCCTTGAGATTTGAGCTTTGACTTGATCTTAAGAAGAGTGTTCATTTTACTTTGATAGCATATTCACTGATTTTCATTCTTGCTTCTAAACGAAGGATGAATATCAAAGACTTTCACGATCTGTGAATCGGTGGTCCACGAGCCAAAGCACTCCCGGCACAGGTAAAGTCCCGCAAAACAGAAATCGATAAACGATTCCTATGTTATTTTCTAAAAAGTTGTAATTTTTATTTTTGTTGTGTAAAGGAAGTCTTATAAAAAGGTTATTTCTTTTGAATTTGTTGTAATCGACTGAAGATATAATGAATTCCACAACGAAATCAACTTTTGATGAAAACAGATCACTCCTATGCACCATTGGCTCTGGAATCATATCATAATACAATAAGCATATGTTATAATTTACTTAGTTAAACACATGCAAGAAATACATATTTGTCCATCAATGTTGTAGGCTTGTAGCTCCCAATTGTTCACCGAGGTCTATACATTCAAGAATTCATGTAGATTAAAAAATCACATTGAGTTTGAAATTTCTACCTTATACATCTAATAACATAGAAATGAATGGGTTTCCCATAAGTTTTTTTTTTGGGATTTTTTTAAAAAATACCTTTTTTGCTAAATAATTAGCAAAATCGACCATTTTGCTAATTATTTAGCAAAATCGACCTCTTTTTGGCTAACCGACCAAAAGAGGTCGATTTTAAAAAAACAACCTGCTTGAAACATACGAGACTAGTAGTCCCGTATGTTCTAAAACCCCAACCAAAACCTACGGGACTAGTACTCCTGTATGTATTGTTTGTGCTAACATAAAAACCCTCTCCCGGCTCTCTCCCTCCCTCCCTCGTCCTCTTCCTCGTCTTCCGCCCCCGCAACCCAACCCTCAGCGTCACCTCCGTCCACCTCAACTCCACCACCTTCGTCCAGTCTTCCTCCATCCTTAACCCCAACTGTGCCGCCTTCTCCTATTACGACTCTACCGTCGTCCTCCTCTACCGCGAATCTCAGCTGGGCTTCATGTACATCCCCGCCGGCGAGATCCAAGGCGGCAGGACACATCGCCTAGAGGCAAGCCCCCCGAGATCCAAGGATTCATTACCACCAACCCATTCGAAAATCGCGGTCCTACTGTCGTGTTCGCCGCTTCCTCTGCCGCCTTTGCCGAACCGTCCGCCGTTGATATTGTTGTTATTGTCTCCGTTGTTAATGAAAAGGGATTGGGAGAGGTTGGGGGTTTGCTGATCGCAGGGGGTAGGAAAAAGATTTGATTTTTATAGCAGTAAAGAGGTGAGATTTAGGGATTGAGGTGTTTGAGACACGGGAGAAATGAAGGCGGGTGGAGGCGGCGGCCATGGCGGTGACGGTCGGCGATGAGTTCTAGAGAGAGAAGGAGCGAGGAGAGAGAATCTTTGCTTTGGTTTTTTTCAGCAAAAAAGGACCGACTTTTCTTTGGAGAGGGAGGTAGAGAGTCGATGGAGGGTTTTTATGTTAGCACAAACAATACATACGGGACTACTAGTCCTGTATATTTTGTTTGGGGTTTTAGAACATACAGGACTACTAGTCCCGCATGTTTCGATCAGACTGTTTTTTAAAATCGACAATTTTTTGATCTGTTAGCAAAAAAAAGCTTGATTTTACTAAATAATTAGCAAAATCTAATTAGCAAAATGGTTGATTTTGCTAATTATTAAAAAAAAGAATTTTTTTAATCACGATTTTTTTGTCTACCTTGGATTAAAAAATAGAAACTTTTAAATCATGTGATTTTCAATGTACTTGGATTTGATGGGCTGTAAATAACGATGAGCAGTTTGATCTACGATATTAATGGACAAATGTGTATTTCCTACTTTTGATAAGGTGTAACTAGGGTGTGTTTGGATAGCAAGGCGATTTTTTTTGTAGTGTTTTTTTAGAAAAACACCATGCCAAGGTGTTTTTTTTCAAAAGTGTTTTGAAAACACCATTGTTAGTTACTATTATATAGCGGCGGTGGCGGGCGGGTGGTCGGCGGCTGGCCGACGGGCGGCAGGCGGGTGGGTGGCGGGCCGGAGGGCGGCGGCGGCCGGGCAATGGCGGCGGCGGCCGGGCAATGGCGGCGGCGGTCAGTGGGCGGTCCTGGGTGGTGGTGGTCGGGCGGCGTGCTGCGGTGGTGGCCGGCTAACGGGCGGCCGGGCAATGGCGGCGGCGGTCAGTGGGCGGTCGTGGGCGGTGGTGGTCGGGCGGCGTGCTGCGGTGGCGGCCGGCTAACGGGCGACGACGGCGGCCGGTGGGCGATCGCGGGCGGCTGCTGGCTGACGGGTGACGGTCGGTGGGCGGTCGCGGGCGGCGGTGGGCGGCCGGGCGGTGGCGAACGGCATGCGGCGACTGCCGGGCGGTTGCGAGCGAGCGGGCGGCGGCAGTGGGGGGGGGG
>BQKN01061549.1:69308-114545 GCA_022839385.1 Asparagus kiusianus | reverse complement strand
GGGTGGCGGCCACCCCTCGGTGGCGACGTGGTGGCGGCGGTGGTAGCGGCGGGTCGGCGGCGGCGTGGGAGGCGGCGACCCGCCGCGGCGACGGGTGGCGGCGGCGGGCGGGCGGCGGGCGGCGGGCAAGCGAGCGGCGGCGGCTTAGATGAAAAAAAAACGGAATATCAAAATACCTTTTTGGTGTTTTGAGAAAAGTGTTTAATTTTTAGATTTTGTAAAGGGTCAAGTCAAAAAAACGCCCAGTTTGCCAAACGCGTTTCATTGTTTTTTTGAAAAAAAAAAGAAAACGGTAAAAACGCCATGGTATCCAAACGTTCCCTAAGTTAATTGTACCTACGGGTATTGTGACCTTACCCCAAGTAAAATTATGACTTCACCCCTAGTAATTTACCATCATCCCTTCCTTGTAATTTATCTTTATAATCCGTTATTTACATGTTTCTACCGTCCTACTTCCTCAATCCTCATCCACTGACAACACACGCGAACCAGCAAGGAACCAAAAGCGTACGTGGGGCCCTCCCATCACATCTTCATCAGTCAGCGACAAGCTACACCCTGCAGCAAAAGTACAAATATACCCCCCCATTTCTCGACCGCACTCTCACCCCACAACAACATCACGTGACTTGCCACGTCATCGACCGCCTCAGAAATTAGTCTTCTGCCTTCTCCTCCACGGTTCACTACAGCATTTACTCCACCCCCGCTAAATTACTGCTGTGATAATAACAATAAATTCTTATTTTTTTTTACCATTTTAATTTAATCCCACCATTACACTGTTCACCTAATCCCCTCTCGTTCGCTCTCCAGCCAAGCTGTGCTCTGTGTCTTTTTCTCCTCCTTTCCTTTCCCCTTTTTCGAAACCCTAGCTTGATCGATCTTGCATTTTGAAGAAAGATTGCATCTTGATCGAATCTGGAGGTTTTTTTGTTGAGGAATCGAGGGGTTGGTGGTGGCTGATCCTGATCTGATGCGACGAGATGTCGTCGGCTCCTGCTGCGGCCCCGCCGTTTGAGCATCATCGTCGGACCGCGGCGTCCAGCACGGTATGCGCGCCCTCTTCCCCCCTTTCGTTCTTGAAATCTTTACGCTTTTCTAGGGTTTGTGTTCATGCTTGTGATTGCTGTTTTGGATAGCAAGTGAAGTTTTTTTTCTCTGTGCATTGTGTTGTATCTCGTGTTAGATCTTGCTAATGAGTGCTTAATGTGGTTTGAGATGAATGACTCTTGTTTAGCTTTCTCTATGTAGTTGAATCACATTGATGGTGTTAGAATATACAAGCGTAACGCTTAGCCTCACAACAACTTCAGAGTTTTGGTGCAGTGGCATGTTATTAAGAGCAACATAGGTTCAATTCCCACTGGCCGTGAATCTAAAGCGGGTTTAAAAAAATGTATGCCACTGCATTAGTGGAGTTCCTTTGACATATGGGTTTAGTCTATAGAAGATGGCCCTTTTGCTCAAACCTAGCAAATCAAACTTGATATGCGTTGATACAGTTTCAATCATATTTATCGGAGAAGAAATAGAAGTACATCGCCTTTTGAATTAGAGAGCAGCAATGAATAATTCTCCATAATTGGAAATACATGCAGAAGAAGGCTTCATGAAGGACGAATTTACTGAATTGGTAATTGTGGAGTTTTAGCAAGAATGGCTTTGTTGTGAGATTACATTCCTGGAAGCATAGGTCTGGAGATGGCTGAATGGATAGGAAAAGTATTTTATTTTGTGTATTAATTTGAATTGCATTGAAAGGCTGAATTAAGAGAGTACAGTCTGTCATACTTGGCAAATCGGGTAAACTTTAATATTTGGTTGGAAAAATGCATCTTTAGGGAGCAATATGAAAAAAGTACATTCCTGGAAGCATTGGTCTGGAGATGGATGAATGGATAGGAAAAGTATTTTATTTTGTGAATTGCATTGAAAGGCTGAATTAAGAGAGTACAGCCTGTCATACTTGGCAAATTGAGTAAACTTTAATATTTGGTTGGAAAAATGCATCTTTAGGGAGCAATATGAAAAAAATACTTTGTACATGGAAGTAGAAGGCAGCATTAAGGGGATGCAGTGCATTCGCAACAAGATGTATGACGGTCAGTTCCTAGAAAATGTAGCATGATTAGTTTCTTTCCTGAATTGGCTGTTGTGTGTATTTGGCAACAATAGATTTATATTTGTTTATATTTGCTAAAGATGCGAAACAGTAAGTAGAGGCCATGTTGGCGTGATAAAAAAAGTAGAGGCCATGTTTTTTTCTTCTTAGCTAGTATGAATCATATTGAATAACTAAATCTAGAAAATATGCTCGGCTGCCAAGTATAAGTATATACATATACGTACCTACATATAAATACACACACACATCCCCAATAGCTTTTATGTATACTTGGAATATGTTTTATATTTTTGGGTAATTATTATGAAATCTACCCCCCCCCCCTAAACACACACACCCAAAAAAAAGTTCGCTCACTTATTAAGAAACCGCTAATGTTTTTTTCCCTTTGCAATTACTGCTGTTAAAAAAACTATTAAAATCCATATCTATTCCAAAAGTATCCTTTTATTTTTCCTCTTTGACATATTTTCCCTTTCTCTTCAAGACAAAACACAAACTAGAAACTAGAGGTTACACCAAATTAAGGCTAAAATCAAAGCGCTTGAAGAGATTACCTTGATCTTCTTCTAATTCTCTCTTTTTCAATGGGTCATCTTACTTGGTTTGATGTTTGATGTGAAGAGAGGTGAGATGGATTTTTGAAATGTTTTGAGGAGGAAGAGAAGCACTATTGAAGGGTAGTTTAGAGAATAAGGTAGAAATTTAATGGGTCTTAAGACTCTTAACAGTTTTCCTAAAAAAGCAAGGGGTATTGTAATATAAATAATTGTTAGTGTAAGTTGTCAAGCCTGAAGGGGGTTTCATAATAATCACCCAATATTTTTTATAGGGTAAACTATACTAAACCGCCAAGAACTTTCAGCATTTTGTAGTAAACCCCAATAACTTTCAGAATCTCACTAATCCCCAATAACATATGCCGAAGACCCCAATATCTCTTGGGTAAATTACACTAAATCCCAAATAACTTTCAAAATGCCCTTTTTATGTTGGTTTGGTTCTAATTTATGGGAGTTATCTGCAAAATGCAGAAATTTATTGGGGTTTTCTGCAAAATGCAAAAGTTATTGGGGGTTCAGTGCAACTTTGAAAGTTATTTGAGGTTCACTGCAAAACGCTGAAAGTTCATGGGGGTTTAGTGTAATTTGGATAGCTATATCTAAAAATATGCTGCTGCCAAATACTTTTTTCCATCTTAGATTGTATAACAACGAATTGCTTGATGTGGCATGCAATTGGAACTTGCGTTGCAAAGAGTGTTGCAAAACAGATCTAAGTTGATGGTGTTAATGCTTTCTTTCTTTCTTTCTTTCTTATTTTTTTCATCCGTTTTCTTTTCCTTTCTTGGCGAGGAGAGAATTTGACTTCGTAAAGCACAACCCCTTAGGCATTAGACGTCCCATCTTAAGTAGCAATCATTTATCAAGGAAAAACCCCCTTTGTATGTTTCCAACTATGATGAGAGTGAATTGAACTCTGGAGTAGAGGAAGCCTGAGTCTAGATGCGGTTATCAAAGTAGCAACTATATTGCTCATCCTTGTTGAGTATTAATTAATTCATACACAAATTTTTTTTCGTCAAGGATTGCAATATTCTATTAATCTATTATCTTATGCATCTGAAATTATTTACTGTTGCTTCTCATTTAATTCCTTGGGCTTATATAGTGCTATATCATGCTTGAGTAGTTGTAATGAGGTCTTTTATGTGTGTGTGTGTGTGCAGCACACACATGCATGCGCGCCTTGAGAACAAAAGTTCTTTTGATGCGGGTTTCTTGTTGATTTGTATTTGTTTATATTACTTCAAGTTTTCCAGTAAAAGTAATTTTATTCTCAACGCAGTCCTAATGATGAATGTTCAGACTGATGATGTAATTTTCTACTTACTCGACAGGTGTTTAAGAGTGGGTCACTTTTCATTTCCTCCAAAGGTTAGCTTTAAATTATGTTATGGCATCATGAAATTATTGTATGTAGTTGCTATTGCTGTTTTCTACAAGTAAATTATTTTTGCTATCTATTTTTTTTACCTTAAGAATCTCCTGATAACAAGTCGCTGAAGTCAATGTATCCCATGTGGTCCCTTTCTAAACATGAGAAGCTTGCTACAGTGACTAGGGCGTGTTTAGAGATATAATGTTCTTGATTCTACAACATTTACATAAATGGTGCTTGTCAAGATGATGGCCTCATATCAATAGCTCCTGTGATCAGTTGATGTCATTGTCCCTTATTGTAGAATCAATCACAGATGTTAGTTTTAAACACAGTGCTCATACAATGAGATAGACATGTGGCGCAGAACGGCGAGACAACTTTGATCTTTAGTGAATCTGGACAGTTGAAGGGGTTCATCAATCGTCACAGATCGGCAGAAGAGGCACGAGGGGTCTGGATGTTGTGATGATAACGCAATTACACAATGAACAACAAAATAGTTATTGTTCTCGCATATGAATGATACAACATATTGTTCACCCCTCAAATCCGATTTGGGGATTCTAGCGTTTTTTTTCTTTGGGGCTTCGGTTTGATGCTTTTGGAAGGTGGGGATTCTTTTGAAAAGGGTATCTTGTTGAGGCAATGTAGTTGAAAGAAGAAAATAAAGAAACAGATTGTAGAGGGCTTTTTGAACAAGACAAAAATAGAGATAATCAAGGTTTTAAATGTCGGATGTCAGGTTCATGTCGGACGGCTAAAATTTATGTCGGATAGCGGAAATCGGGGATATGTCGGGAGACATGGAAAAAAAATCATATTGCTATATCGGATGGTGTGCATGTGTGTAATATAAATATCATAAATAAAATCTAAATAGACTTAAAAAATTCTATTGTCTAAACATATAAAAGAGTAAATAACTTATTATGCTTAGGGTTGATGTTGAAGAAAAGATGTGAGAATTCCGATATTAGCGGTTAAAGAAGAGAGAAGATCGCCCGATATTGATGTCGAAGGAATAGCTTGGAGAAGAGACTGATGAGATGTCGAAGGAGAGAGAAGATGAGCGACAGATATTATTTTGGTCTTTTTTTACACTTTCCTTAACTTATAGGTTTTTGTCTTTGGAATTAATATTAAGACAATCAGGAATTTAAACTCAAACCTGATTTGACAAACATAACAAAAAAAAAGCAGCCAATTTTTCAGACTGAAAAATTGGCTGACATAACCGACATATCACCCTACATATCCGCCCGACACATTCGACATATCCCCCGATATATCCGACATGAACCCTAAAAACGCAATACACATTGAAAAGCTCCATATCGTGTCGGTTGGCCCCTAAATCCGACATGTTGGCCGCATATCCGACATGTCGGTCGCCATTTAAAACACTGAAGATAATAGAGGGCTTTACACGCAAGGGAAAATCACATTTCAAGCGCTTCCCATGCCCACGAGAAAAAAACAATTCACATGCTTACTAATTTTCTCAACTCAAAATTTCATTAATCAAAGCATTCTCAAAGAGAGAATACATGCTATTTTAAAGAAACATAACAATAGTAATAAATCTCAGTCCTAAAAACAAATCACAACTAATGAAACATAAAATAAGTTACTAAATATCTAAACCAAAATATCAAGTAAAATTCCAACTGTATTATTTAATCCTAACTATGTTTCTTAATCTTAATCATAACAAGCGAGATTCTGCAAGTTGCCTTCATCAACAAGCCTAGTTATAACAGGAAAAAGCTTTTCAGTCTTCCAATCTGATCTACAAGGTTAAGAGATTGTTGAATACATGGAACTATGTGGAGAACTTCTAATTTGGCTGAATCACAATTAGGCTTTTATGAACAGAACAACCAGATTTGTCTGCTGTGTGAATTAGTGAGTTGTATACTAAAAGAACTGACAGATGGCTTATGTACATTTTCATGAAAACCTTCATGATGACACTTCCAAAAATATCTAAAATGTTAAACTTTGGACTAACTGTTGGGAGTAAATTGGAGCTATCTAATTGGCTTCTATGTTTTCCTTAAAAATAATGGCTGAATCACAATTAGGCTGAATCACAATTAGGCTTTTATGAACAGAACAACCAGATTTGTCTGCTGTGTGAATTAGCGAGTTGAATACTAAAAGAATTGACAGATGGCTTATGTACATTTTCATGAAAACCTTCATGATGACACTTCCAAAAATATCTAAAATGTTAAACTTTGGACTAACTGTTAGGAGTAAATTGGAGCTATCTAATTGGCTTCTATGTTTTCCTTAAAAATAATGGTGCAAGGACTAAGCTTTTGAGACCAAATTTTTGAAAATTCAAAGAGGCTATGAGAATCTTCAGGTAAAGTACCTATTATGCATACCATGGAAGAATGTAATGTTATTTAGACTTCATACAGACAACTGGTCCTTCCATTTGCTTCTAAAGATTAGCTGATTCTTGAATATGCAGAACATCGCAGCACATTAGTGCTCACTTTGATGCTGACCATTTGTCCTATTAAATGCAAGTCGGTGAGGATCTAGTTTATTTTCTTTTAGCTGATACACATACTGCTTGAGTATGTAACTTGTTATTCATATTTGATAAGAACGAGTTTATATTCAGATAGAGCACGAATACTGACCAATATTATGAATGTAACTAGCATTTGGAAATAACGAGTTTAACTTTCAAAATTAGTCTATTGTACTTAAAAGAAGAACGAGATTAATTTTCAAAACTAGTCTATTGTACATTAAAGTAAGAAGTCATATAATGGCATATTAGGAACTGAAGATAATATTACATCATGCAATACTAAATAGGTTTTCATCTTACGTTATGAGTTGAAGATATCTTTTCTGTACATGGAGTTATTTAATTTTATCTCTATTTATATTTGTATTTTAAACAGATGAATATAGGATACCCATATTGGTCAAACTATGGATATTGAACCAGATTTGAAGTTATTAACTAGTAACTATACTGGATGCTTATTGCTAATGATTTGGAGTTATTTTATTTAGGTGAATAATTGTGTGATTAGTATTCACTTTGTTTGTACTCACAAGCTTAACGGCTTATAGTTTAACTTGGTACAAATAGCAGAGTTGTCCAGGACATGCATCCGGTCACTATCATTCCTTTTCAATATGTTTTCTGTCTTATCCAGGATTTGTTCTTTTGAGTTGGGACAGGTAAATTAGGTATTTTAGAAGGCCTAGTCAGTTATTCTTATTCCACCTTTTGGCGAACTCACCTTTTGAATCTTGTATATCTTGTTGGACAGTTCATAATGTTTTTGTACACTTCTTTTTCAGATTGAAGTATATATTATGACTAACATCTCATCAACATTAGTTCTTACAATTCTATTTTTAGTTGTATATTCATCCGTAAAAAGGGAAAAACTTTAGTTGTTCATGTTACTTTGGATTTAGTAAAGTGGACTTCATGTTTTTCTTTTATCATCATATCTCTGACGATGCTAACTTAACTCACTATGCAATAAGGAGCATGCTTGTAGAGTTTTTTTGCCTTTCTCTATTGACGTTGATGCTGATCATCTTGCTGCTTTTTAGGAATTGGTTGGAAATCATGGAAGAAGCGCTGGTTCATCCTCACTCGCACGTCTTTGGTTTTCTTCAAAAATGATCCGGTGAGTATTGTTCTTTCCTTCTTATTTGGCACTAATATCTTCATCTCCATAATTTTGCAACTTATTTGTTTTATGAAATTAATGTCTATAGTTGTGTACCATATATTTCATTTCAGACAAGTATAGACAGGTGATTGGGACGTTGGGGAAGATAGTTTTTCAAATTCGGAAAATGGAATGTAAAATAATAGCATTTCATTCAATATGTTTATTTTGTAAATATTGTGGTGACCTATTTATCTTGTTTTTAGCCAATTTGCCTACAATACTATGTAGGTATGTACGTTAGTAAGAGTTTGATATAGTATTTATGCATTTATCTTGTTGCCATGAAGCTTTCTTAATATCCTCAAACACTGATTCTCATTCTATCAATACTATATTAACAACATAAAATCAAGTTAGATGTTCACACCTGATTTGGGATGAGGAAAATACAATAATAATATAATTTCTTTTCACATGATCTTATACAAACCGCTATTAGAAACATAGTTAAAAGATTCGGGTTTTCAGTAATGTGTTTTCCAACAATTGGAGAGTTTGCTTCCTTAGTTGTGCTTAGAGAAAGGCTTATCTACATAAACTGAGGAAAGCTATTTTAAGTGATGCTTCCAATCCATTTTAACTACTTCTTGTGCTTTGGTCCATGTTCACAGCTGTCCATCGTGTAATTATTCTGGTTGCCCCTTGCTGATCTTTAATTAATTATTCTGTAGAGTGCATTACCACAGAGAGGTGGTGAAGTTAATCTGACTCTTGGAGGCATTGACTTAAATAATTCTGGGAGGTAAATGCTCTGTTCTAGTGTTAGAGGTGTCTTAATCTGTTTCTTTTATATGTTAATGGAATATATTATAGATGATTCTACAATTGTTACTTGCAGCGTGGTGGTTAGGGAAGATAAGAAGTTGTTGACTGTTCTATTTCCTGATGGACGTGATGGGCGTGCTTTCACCCTAAAGGTGCTTCATCATTCTTCTAACTTTCCCCCTATTTGGCTAAGTTACATGAGGAGAACAATCTTCTTTTAGTTTCTTTTCTCTTTAATCTTCTATGTAGCATTCTTTTTTGTTGTTTATGTTTCTTGTATGTGACTGGATCAGGCGGAGACATCAGAGGATTTATTTGAATGGAAAACAGCACTGGAACTTGCGCTTGCACAAGCTCCAAATGCTGCACTTGTGATGGGACACAATGGCATATTTCGTAATGATAATGCTGACACATTTGAAGGATCCATCCAGACTTGTATGTGCCTTAGAAGTAGCAGATTATTTTGTCTATAACAAGCATAAAGTTTTGGCAACATCTTATTTTTGTAATGTCCAATTTCTTTGATTATATTTGTTACCTCTGCATTTTATAGGGAGAGACAAGCGCCCCATCAAGTCTTTAGTTGTTGGTAGACCAATATTGCTTGCACTCGAAGATATTGATGGGGGACCTTCCTTCCTAGAAAAGGCGTTGTGCTTTCTGGAGAAATATGGTAAGCTCTAGGTGCAATGCCCGCATGTCCACATCTTTGGTTTTCTTGTTTGCCTACATATCTCTCTCACAAATTGATTTGATTAATAAAACTCCTTTGGTTTCATACCTGGATCGTGATTTGCTCTGCAGTGGGCTGTGAGGTTGTGGTTACTGGGTTAGTTTAGGTCCTCAATGAAACTGTGGTACGAATAGGAATTATGTTTATGTCTCTATCCTATTTCCTCAGGAATAACTAACACGTTGTAACACCCAAATTATTCATATGCATTATCTAGCTCAGCACATAATTCTCTTAAATAGTCTAAAAACCTTAAGTTCAATACTAGGCGAATTAAATTGCTTTACACTTTTTTGCTTGAGAGCACCTAATTATTTGTTAAATGCCTTGAACACTTGTCTTTGTTGATTTCATTCATTTTGGACTTTGCGAACCCTGACCAAAGCTCTAAATACCAGATATTGAGTGCCTGGATTAACTCCATTCTGTTCCTGTATTAAAATTATTTATACTATTACATGTTTGCACATGTCTGATAAGTCTGCTTATTTACAGTAATGAAAACTTGCTACATAAATTCTGTTTTTCTGCTGTAATGTTTGCACTTAACAGCAGGCAGCTAGTGAAAGATGTTTTATGCAGAGGAATTGAGAACTCTTTGAGAAAATTTTTATGGACACAACGAAACCCTTCTGTTTCTTTTTGAAGTGTAAGCTCCTGTAGTTCATAACTGAGATAAAATTTTCTTTACCTCCATGTTAATTCTTATGGTGCCATGACAAAAGGTGACTTCTTTTGCACCTCTGTAGTTCAGATTGTTCTTCTATTTTTCTGCTATGTTTTCTGTACTCACAAACAGCATGCAGCTAGTGAAGAGATGTTTTACGCAGAGACATTGAGAACTCTTGGAAATAACATTAGGGAGAAAATGAGTGCTTTTTCATTTTCTTTTTTAAGTGCAAGCTATTCTAGCTCATATGTGAAATAAGAAAAAAAAGTTTCTCTCCACGTTATGAAAAATTTATGTTCTTTGTAGTTATGTAGTTCAGAAGACTCTTTCTCTGTGATTATTTCTGTTCTATAAAATCTAATCGTAGAGAACAAAGGTGTTGAAGTGTCTTAGAGATAATATCATTGTCTAATGCAGCTTTGTATATTTTAGCCATTAGGTTGCTGAATAGTGGATTCAATTTAGTGAATCATCAGATGATAATGAAATGCTTAATTTATGGCATGTCTTACCTTGTTGTATCATCCTTGCCCAAGCGGCTCAAATTTCTAGTTAACATTACGTTCAACTCTATGATTCCTGATGTTTTTGAAGTTGTAGTATCTACCTTTTTCAGTCACCCTATATACAGTTGCCGTACTCTTTGTTAAATGCCAAAAGTTTGATCATTAAGGAACACTTTTCTGGAGTTTCAATGTGTGCTTTTGAAATTGAACTAATGAAGTAACAATGTGCCTCAGGAATAAAAGTGGAAGGAATCTTGCGACAGTCTGCCGATGTTGAGGAGGTTGACAGGAGAGTGAAAGAATATGAGCAAGGTTATAGAAACTATCATTTTCTTTTCTGATATTGGTTGTGGAAGAATAGTGCAGAGGAGTCTCAAGCTCCTGAATTCTCCAAACTAGGGATTTTCATTTACAGAATAGGCTTTTGAGTTTTTCAACTGCAAATTTGCTTGAAACTGAAAGTTATTTTCCCCATTTCCACCAGGAAGGACTGAATTCACATCAGACGAGGATGCCCATGTTGTTGGTGACTGTGTGAAGGTTTTTATTTTCTAAATAATCTTGAGAAGTTGAACACTCCCATCTTTTTCTGAAAATCTTATCTTTTTCCGAATGCTGACATCTAGAACCTGTCCTTGCAGCATGTTCTTCGGGAGCTTCCATCATCTCCAGTTCCTGCATCATGCTGTACCGCATTGCTGGAATCATATAGTAGGCCATTTTACATCTTTTCTAAAGGCTTATGATTTTCTTATGATAAGTTTTGAGGCGCTACATTGTGTGTGGTTTGTTTAAATCTAATATTGTTTGATATTCGTAATACCTTGAAACACATCTACTGTCTGGAAAATTGATAGTTCCAAAAACCACGCAATGTACTTCTACATTACCAACAATGGTTCTAAATATGTATTTGCGCATAAGTTTGTATTTAGTGTATAACCTTTCCTGCGTCTTTTAAGGAAGAATTTTAGAGAGCTTTAGACCATATCATTAATATCTAATAGCTGTATACCATATCATTAATATCTAATAGTTTCTTTCTTTGACCATGTACTTAGTCTTAAGAGGAGTACCTAAACGTTGTTAAGAAGCTGTAGTACCTAGAGATAGATGGAATTGGGCATAAAATCAGACGTAAAGACTAAAACCCTTCCAGGTTAATATGAATTGTTTTGACTTTGGCTGAGGGCTTCAAGTCCTGTTTACTTGTTTAATTGATTTGCCTCAAATTTACCTGGGCGTTCCATTTGAATCGCTGTCCCCTATTAGTGAGGATTGACACCTTTTGTTTAGAACACATATCATAATGTCAATCCTTATAGATGTAGATAAGGTTTCAGCCTTCGGGATAGTGGTCACTGCTGGTTATCCCTTGATAATTATGTGCCTCAATTAAAACCCGGTTACTACAGATAATTGATAGGGCACAGAAGTTTGCTGGGATATCGTTTAAAGAAGATAATGACATGTTCAACACTATCGTGTGAAAAAGGGGTTGACATGGCTTCCTTTGTAGGATTCGTGACATAACTGATGCAGATTTGCAATTATTATATTCATGTCTTCTAAAAGCTTCACATGGGTGACATACGGGTCTTGGTTGAGTCAGTACCTTCTCAATTATGGCTGACCTGATCCAGCATTTGTGTTATATTATTATATAATATCTAGGAGACTAGGTCATGGTAAGATTTAGGTTTCTCTTAGGTAAAACGAGGGGACTTGTTTTTTGGTTAATTTTTAAAGGTTCCCTAGTGCATGTGGTCAACTGCATAACAAAGGTTGGAAATTTCCCTAGCCATAAAAATGAACTTCTAGGTTCACCTGGCTTGTTCTCCTCTCACAGTGAGAAATCAAAGTTAGGTGTGAACCAACAAAGCTATGAGACCGAATACTATTTTTTAGGTATCAGAACTCATGGCATCCATCTTCTTTCCAGACTTGTTCTGTTCTTCCACTTAATAAGCAAGTCTGGGTCAGTTTGTCTGTCCAAAAATTTCTTGATATTTTGCAAGAGTTTCTGTTCTGTCCATTGCCTAGCTTCTTCCTTAACTGATAAGACTTTTAGAGGGTTGTTTCTTTTGCTGCATGACTGTAAACTGCATGATTAGTAATGCATACTTCTTATGCAATGTTGTAGGTCTGCCCAATTACCCTGGTCTTCTGAGATTTTCGACCTTAGATTTCTAGTTGTAGAATCGTTTCAATCCTTCTTAAATCCTTCTCAACTTAGGGTCCTACTTTGTAGTTCGGTTGCTGATGATGAACTTATGTAGGCATCTTCTTACTTTCCTGTTGAAATTATGGTATATTTCCATTTTTTTAAAAATTTATTTTTCTGCTAGTTTAGGTATAACTCTAGTGTTGACCATCTTTTTTGCAAACTTACTACAGTCTGTAGCTGCTTTATATTGTTCTTACTATGTTTTCTGTTGTAATTTACTGCAATGTGTATTTTAAAATAAGTGACTAAATAGAGCTTTACTGCTCTCTGTAATTCCGATCCTGTTAATTTTTATGGTGCTGCCTTTGTCCTAGTTACCAAGATACTGATTGTTCCTTTCAGTTTCTTTAGCATTCATGCATGTATGAAGTTAAGAGTTATTTATTTGCTGTTTTTGTATTGTGCTAAGGATTAGAACACAAGGAAGCTCGTGTGAATGCTATGCGGTCTGCAATAACTGAGACATTTCCAGAACCAAATCGTCGTTTACTTCAGAGGTTATATTCTAATATTTCTGGATCATCTCTTTACTTTCTCTATGAATTTTTACTTCAAACCTTCTATTTTATATATGCTAATCTTGAAATTATTTTTTGCTGCATGCTTTTATAACTGAACTTGGTTTAACAGTATAATCATATTTCTTCTGTTACTGCTTTTCTAGATTTATCTGTCTAGAGACTTCCAGTAAAGTTTTACTAAAAAACTGAAAGATAAACCAAAGTGATCGTGCAAAGCATGATGTGTGTCAAAAACAAGCTGATAAGCTAAACACTTCATTAGGAATTTAAGGTAGATGTCCATTCACTGAAAATGTATGAGCAAAAGGTTAGTAAAATCAGCAGGATAATTCAGAATCCATGGTGATACCGTTGATTGTAACTATTGTTTCGATATCTAATTCAGAATCCATCTTTATAGAACTGAGCTGCATCTATGGGATATAGTTCTGCTTGAGAAATGTCATGCGGTTAAATGGGACTGAGATCCCTGCTTATCTTTTCTCTTTGTTTCAATAATTGTATGAATGAACCGTATGTCTATTTCGAGGTTTCTTCCTTTGGTTTCTATAAATGCAGTAAAATGCAGCATTTAAGTAATATAGGAGGATATTTCAAAGGTATCAAATCCAGACTTAGCATTGCCATTTCAAACACTGAAGCCTCTATTAACACCTTTATGATATTGACTAATGACCATGTCATTTTCCTTTTTTGTCCATTTTTTCCCTATTCAGTTCAACTGGTAATGAGTAACGTGAGTGCCATGGTACCATGAGGGTAATTCTGTAGCATTTAGCATGTGGTCCAGTGTTCAAACCTGATTACTTCTGCCAAGCTTGGCCTTTTCCCACTATATGGTGGATAACACTATTGAAGCTTCCTTACAAGCTTTATGTATCTAATTAATAATTAAGTTTGGGATTTTTAATGAAGATTTTGATTTTATGTGTGGATGTGTGTGGTATCTACTTGATGTTTCTTTGAGTAGTAATCAACTACCTGGTCGTTTGTGAAACCTAAATTTCTTTGCGGTAGAAGATAATTTTTTTCGTCCCGCTTCTTTCTTGGTCTAATGATACCTCATTTTAGTGATGTTATTGTCTCAATATGCCAGTTTGTGATGTGTTATTAAAAGGGGATAAATACACGTAGATAGATCTGATGCACTCTTGTGGGTTCCCTTACATATCTACTTGGCGCCTGATCACAAAAAAACTCAATTATCAAACATATGTGATTATCAGAATGAATCTTGATTTAGTTAATTAAATGACACTTGATAGGCTAAATGGATCAACAAGGCCTTGTACATCCAAATCTATGGAATTGGGTTAAAACACTATATTGTTGTGCAGTTGGAAAAACACTTCTGTTAATGATTGCAAACTACCTGTACGTTGAAAAATCTTGCTCCCTTCCAAATGCGCCTACTATATATTATTAGGTATGCAACTTCTAAATAAATCATATTTTTTGGAGGACAAAGATAATAAATAAATAAGCTAAAGCAATTTAGATACTAGATCCTATATGCATGTCGGCAGACTCCACCTGTAGCTCTAGTATTCAGGAACTTGCTGCCTGCACTCCTAAATACTGTTTTTAGCATCCAAGGGAAAAGCTATAGCAGCTGTCAACTTTAAAACACCATGAGTTGGGAGCTGAAAATATTGCAGCCTTCCAAATGCTCTCATATACTATGGATATGCAACTTCTCAATAAAGCATATATCTAGTAGAAAAAGATAAATAAATAAGGTAAAGTTATGCAGATACTAAGTTCTCTATTCATGACAGCAGGCTCAGCACCTATAGCTCTAGTACTTGGGAACTTGTTGCCTGCACCACTCAAAATTGTTTTTGGCACCTAAGACAAAAGCTGTATCAGCTATCATCTCTAAAAACACAATGAGAGGAAGCATATACTCCTGTATTGTTGCAAATTTGCTTGCCTGGTGACAGTTTTGTTAGAACTAGATTCAGCTATTTGGCCCCTCTTTCCTATCAAGCTATTGGAAATGTGGGGTTTGAGAATTTAATGTTTCCCTTGCTACATGTTAGTCGGATAATAATTTGTACCGATTTCGTATATGGCTTATTCAGATGTATCCTGCAAATATGTTGAATGAAAATGTATGCATAATACCTGTTTTAAATATGGCCAGTGGTGTGTCCATTTACCAATGACTGCATAATTTTGGTCTTCAGTATGCTAATGATCTAACTAGTGTGATATACGTATTGAGTTAATAATGCTTCAAAGATTTCTGACGTGCTAGTTGACATGATTTTTTACGTGTCACTGGAAATGGGTCTTTTTGTAAGGGTATTATGTTCCTCAATGGTTGAATATTCTTTTTATTTATGTTATCTAAGACATCAGAATTTCTCCATTCTTTTGGTGTTCGTTTCTTTCTCCCGCGTGAACCTCTTAGTGGTATGGCTTTGACTTTAAGAATCATAAACAAAAGATCCATGAGTTGTTTTGCCTGTCCTCAAATAAACAAGATGTTTTCTGATTTCTTTTATAAGCTTATCTTCAGATACCCTGCAGATATGCGTTTTTTGGGTTGAATTTATTTGAGAATAGATGACAATTTGAAGTTCATCAATAGCTATTTGTTGGTTACTGCAATTTTTTTAATATGCTTGGGTTTTTTGTAAGTTATAGTGTTATTTTCTGCCTCTCACTTCATTGTTACAACCTCAGGATATTGAAAATGATGCACACCATTGCTGCACATACTGCTGAAAATCGGATGACAGCATCTGCTGTTGCTGCATGTATGGCACCCTTATTACTACGACCATTGTTGGCTGGTGAATGTGAGCTTGAGGATGATTTTGACATGACCGATGATAGCTCTGCTCAGCTTATGGCTGCTGCAAATGCTGCCAATAATGCTCAGGCCATCGTCACAACTCTCTTAGAAGAGTATGAGAATATATTTGATGTAAGATTCTTACTACTGGCACTATAGCTGTTTATGTTTTATGTGTATGTTTAATAAATAGAACAGTTTTACATATGGAGCTTCTTTTCTGACATGGTAGGTTGAACTTCATTTAAAATATGGAAAGCATATTCTCTCTTTAGGACTTTGGACATGTTGAACTAAATTTGAGTCATGGGAGATATTTTCTCTTATTAGGGCCAATGTTACAAAAAGCGCCAGGCGGCCTAGGTGCTGAACTACGCGCCTAGGCGTTTTTCTTTTTCTTATTTTTTAATTACAGTCAATGTTATAGAAAGGGCTAGGCACCAATAGGTGCCAAACTGACGCCTCACACCGCGGTGGGGCCCAGGAGGATTTTTTTAAGTGGTGGCAGAGGAGGTATTACTGAAGGTCAAAGGAATTGGAGGAGGTGTTCATAATCAGTGGAGGAGGTGGAGGAGGCCAGAGGAGGTTAGAGGACGTGGAGGCAACAACGTAGGAAATCATGACCAAGACCTGAGCAGTGTAGTCCGTTTAAGTGGTCCATGCTCCCCTAGGCGCTCCCAAGACCTAGGCGGGAGGCCTAGGTACTGCCTAGGCCTAGGCATGAGCCTAGATGGGCTAGACACCTGTTTTTTAAAACATTGATTAGGACAAATGACATGTTCTCAAATTTACTATAGAAAAGTGGACCTTGTTTGAAGATTTAAATTGTATTGTTATTGGTTAGCTGTCAATAATGTTCGTCATTTCAGTATGTATCCATGTTAACTAGTATTTTTCCTATTAACTATCTATCACATGGCATATTCTCTAGATAAAAGCTGATAGATATACACCAGTGCTTTGTTACATTCTGGTAAATGATAGTAATTTATATCCATATCAATTAATCAATTGGACCTAAAAAACATTTAACGTAATCTTCGTCTTAGATAAAAAGAATATAGACTTTCTTGCAATTCTTTTTAGGCTTTTGAATGTCTAATATAAACATAGTCTTGGTTTCTTTCCAACGAAAACTCTAGAGAGGAGTTGATCTCTGATATTTATACTAACCTTTTATCAATCAGTTTAGTTTTGTTGTGATTGCTGGTTCATAAGGATATTTAAAACTTCAATAGAAATTTTACAGAATTTTAATTCCTTTCCTTTTTTGTTCTCTTATTTTTCTGTAATTTGTGAACTGTGGGAGTAGATTGAAGTCAATTCAGCATGGTGCATTCTAATAAAAATGAATTACTTAGCTATCTAGCTACAGAACAATCAACAGTTGTGATAACTTGACTTAACATTATGGTTCTTTTTTCCTAAATGCTTTGTGTAAAGCAAATTATGTATTGTGTTCAACAGTATACTAAATAATGTCATCTAAATTATTCCTTTCAATATTTATCAAAGATGTGATTTGACCTCATGATCGTTAGAATTCAAAACAAGAACTAATCAGGATGACACATCGAGAAGGTCTACATATCAGCTTATTTGGCTACAAAAAGTGATCTACAAAATTTGAATTAGATGCGAGGTTATAAGGTTGTCAGGTTTTCCGAATCCTTATGTGATTGCTGTAAAAGAAATCATATTAAGTTTCTCAATGTTTTTTTATTGGAAAAAATTGTCAAGTATTTTCTGGGGTATGGTGATGGCTTGGTGCCGCTTACACTTTCAGTCTTAAAATTTTCTCCCATTCACTATACCTATGGGAAAGGGATCGCCTGCTACTCTTATGTTTGATGGCTTGCATGACTTATCTGAAAAAGATTTGTGAGTAGTTTAAAAGTTGTTGCTGTTGGTATTCTTTCATGCTTACTGGTTGTTGTTCCATGCTTACCATCTTCTAATTCTGATATCCATATGGTCTTTAACTTTATTACTTGATTCCTGTGATGTTCTGAGGAAACTGCTTTTTCAACTATGTGTTTTCGTTCATTCCTTAAGCTTTCTCTTCGCAGGATGATACTCTACATAGATGCTCTTTTTCACCTGATTCTCAAATCGATGAGAGTGGTAGTGAAGAATCAACAGATGATGACAAATTAGATGCCAATGGTAATGGCTATCTTGATCTAGAGAACGAAATAGATCTGGATATGAGTGATGATCGAGATCGTGTACTTAGTGGAAAACTGAGTGAAAGCAGTGGATATGCTGGCAGTGATCTTTATGACTATAAGGTCTTCATTTCTCATCTCCCATCGATTATTTACTATTCTTCTTTTCCATTCACATTTTGTATATTAAATATGAACCTTATTTTTTCTTGTGTTAGTTTTCATCATCCCTTCCATGAATCTTTGAGAATACTTGACCTTTAATGTGTAGGATTGTTGTTGTAGCATGTTACGTGCGTGATTTCAATGTTGTTAAATGCTTAATGCCCTTATTTACTCCAATTCTTTTTTATTTTTTCAAACATTGAGCGTTATTTTTTTCTGAAATTTATTACATCTATAGGCAATAGAAAATGTTTTCATCTTCAGGTTGGCAAAGACATTACTATTCTTAATAACATCTCGATAGTCGATACAATGCTAATTCATACACATTCCGTATATGGAGTGGTTTTATGAGATAACTCCATATGTCAATGTATCAGTCTTTCTAAAATTGCTTATTAGATTTTTGCTACTTTCACTTTTGCTGTTTCAGTTACTATGCAGAATAATAGAAAGTTGTGTGCATTTGTTTGTGATACTGTTCAAATGGTCATATGTATTTGCCAGCTATCAAGAACATGTAATTTTTATGACAATGTCCTGCCATGTTTTCCATTAGGGATCGAGCTATTTGTCATCTTTTGGCTGGTCTGTTTGCTCTTGTTTTGTTAATATGTACTGATGTAATTCCTAATTGCAGGTCTCTGCTGATTCAGATACTGACTCTCCTAAAGATATTCAAGCTTTAGCAAAAAATATTGAATCAAATCAAGATTCCCAAGCTCAGTATAGTGGAAATGGTTTGCCCAATGCAAATCACGAGAACTCGTTGGTTGACAGGGATGCTCCTAGTGCATTACCTGTGCATGAGTCTACCCTATCAATGGGAGAGATCTTATCTTCCTTGGATACTGGAATTCCTTTTCCAGCTAACATAAACGAATACTGTGTTGAGAAAAATCCAAATAAAGTTAATGGATCAAATAGCTATGTGAAGCGAAGCAATTTTTGGGGGCGTAACAGTGTGAGTTTCTTGTGATCCATTCCTTGTGCAACCGTTAAATTTAATCTTATATAAAATGCAATTCATTTCTTTTTAACTCTTTGCTTTCTTGTTTGTGGGGTGATTTTGTTGAAAAGTTATATGTTCTTTTATTATCGCATTTGAAAAAACAGCTATGTTTCTTTCTCTTGAGTTTATATTTTCTGTCACTGATTTACGTTGATTGTCAAAGACTTATGTCTGATGCTAATTGTAAATAGGATTTCAATTATTTTGATATTTTTTTATTAATCTTGGAATATTTTTATGCATTTTTCTCTTTGCAAAAGAAAATATTATTCAGTTTAGGCACGATAAGAAATGGAAATTGTTTGCATTAGATAACTACTTGACTGCTGCCTTCCTGATACAATTTTTAACTTCTTAGGCTAAAAAGAATCGTTCAGTGGAATCAGTTGACTCATCTGGGGAAGAGGAGTAAGTTCTTTATAATTGTCTCAAATGTTTTCGTTACTGAAGTTGTCTTTAATTCCTAGATTCATGGACATGCAGTTCTGTATTGTATCTGCCTTGCTCACTTCTGTTTCTATGATTCCATGGATCATCCTGTAGTTTAATATGGTCATGGTGAAAAAATTTCCACAATCTAACATATTGCGAAATTACTTTCAAATATTATCTTAATGAATGGTGTACTAGGTTTGATAAGGAATCTGATATCTGTTTTATATGGATATATTGACTTATTCCAAAGCAGATGCTGTCCCCACAATGAATATACATCGCTTATTACTCCTTCAAGGCTTAAGAGACCACCGATAATGGAACTCTATGTACGTCACTGTATAACTCTCTTCTGATGGATATTGACAGTCCAAAAGGTTGTAAATGGCCTGATTCCTCCCAGAAGCTAATAAAATGTATCAAAAATGCTACAAGCTTCTATACTTTTTTTTGGGGAGAAGATTACAGGCTTCTATAATTAAGCAGGCATCTTTAGGGTTTTCATTTATTACTTATGAGAAGCATGGTTTATCATCTGGAGAGATATATGCGTACATAAGCATACATATACAGTAGCTACTAAGAGTCCAGTCCATAAAGTCGTTATATATTATTTAAAGCATTTAAAAGCAGAGTTAGCTATATTCTTAGTTCCTTCACCATGTATCGACCACACATGCACAATGAACATGTAGGTTGTTTAGATCTATGGTTTAGGATGCTTCACTCCCGACCAAAGTAAGTACATGCTAGGAAATGTATCCCACAGCTTAAGCTATTGGGTTTGAAATGTAGCAATGCATATCAAGCTTACTTGATAGTTTAAACAGCTCTTCCTTATCTAAGCTTTGATCCATGTTAAAAGGCCCCTAGGTGAACTTGCTTGGAAACAAAGAACAAATGTTTATGCAGACAAATTTAGATTGAGAATAACGAGGTTTGAATCCAAGGCCTTCTAAATCCTGAAGCGCTGGTGAGAAGCAAGGTGCAGTAAACAATTTGTAGCACTTGAATACTCTGTTTGATGATCTATTTCCTCTTCTGCTAATTGAAGGATAATCTTTCATATCCTGCTCCTCTTCTGCTAATTGAAGGATAATCTTTCATATCCTGCTTGAGAATGAATTAAAAAAAATTAAAAACTATACAGTCTGACGCCATAGTTTCCACCCAAAAACGATATTTTGAATGCTTAGCTACATCAATTTTACTTAAACTGTTAGATAATCATAGTCAATAACATTACTTTTGCATTGATATTTCAAAACCACTCGTTAAATGATCTGGTTGATAAACAATAGTGTCCTGTAATTATGAAACTGTACCCTTTTGGTGGGGTTAATTAAAAAGCATTGCACTTCAGATGTAATAAGAAATGCTAAAGATAAACACTAGGATTAAATTAAAATTTTTGTATCATTTCCGAGCTTGACATTATGCAATACAGACCTCTTAATCACACTGCATTTAGTATAAGAACGCTGGCTGTTTAGCTTCGTCAAACGCTATTTATCAAACATCATGGTTTAGTGAACATTTATGCTGCTACATACTCGAAAGCTGTAGGAGACATACCACCTTATCAAATTCATCTATTATCTATGCAGCTTAGTAAATGTAATATATCATTGGAAGTCAAAATGAAAACATAATGTCCATTTTTATCCTTCTTCCCCTTCTTGAAAAGCGTAGAGTAGATTTGTGGTCTTTTTTTATGAAAACCAGAGGAATTTCTTTTAGGTGGATACTGTAACCTTACGGGAACATTCTTCGATGTAATTCATTCTAATTGTATCTTTCACGGCTTGAAATTTTCTGAAAGCTTGTTCAACTGTTACCATTGAGAGTTCAGATGATGCAATCTGTTTGTTATGATCATTCGCTTTGTCACATCCCCCCCCCCCCCTGAACTCTGAACTCTAGGAAGATTATAGGTTTTTATGTTTAGTCTCTCTCTCTCTCTCTGAACTCTAGGAAGATTATAGGTTTTGATGTTTAGTTTTGGCAACTTCATAGTAGGTTTGGTTCCTAAGCTCATTGGCTGTATTTTGTAGATCTTATTAACTCTAGGATGATTATATTTTCACTGTTTGGTTTTGACAACTTTATAGTGGGTTGAGTTCCTGAGCTTGTTGACTGCTTGCTATGATATCATTAAAAAATTAGTTAAGTTATATGTATAAAATCTTTGGTAGTAAGAAATCTATAAATTATTATAATGTTTTAATTTAGGCTGGCTATCCAAAGACTTGAGATCACAAAGAATGACCTCCGGATGCGAATTGCAAAAGAGGTATGGACATGAAACTGTCTTAGAAATTATGTATTTTGCTACTGCATAATTAGTCTACGCTTACTGAGATAGTTGCATACTCTCAGGCAAAAGGAAATGCTATTCTGCAAGCAAGTTTGGAGAGAAGAAAGCAGGCTTTGCATGAACGACGTTTAGCATTAGAGCAAGATGTAAATATTCCTCCTTGACAACTATGGAAGGCTCTTTAATATCATGCATTTTGTTTTACTTGATTGAACACCCATATACACAAATAAATGGATGAACAACAATAAATACTATAATAATAACTGCTGCAAACACAGTTCCAATTAGAATTTAATTTCCTGTCTTGTTGTCATCATAAAAAAATTATGACCGATTCTGTGTTTTTTGTGCAAAAAATTGAGATTCTGTTGCTGAGCATGAAATATTTTGTCACGCTATAAACTTGACGGATCTGAATTTCTTTGTCATATGTACAGGACACAAGTCCTATTGATTTATTTTCATTAGTCGTGATATCATGTTAATGCTGCTAGCCACTTCTTTGAACTGTTAATTGTTACATGCCTGGTTGATAAAATTGCAACCTCAGTTTCTGCTAGTATCAAATTTTTAGTCTCATTTGTTGTTCAGTTATTTTAGTTGTAAACAAATGAAAGGCAAACCCAAAATGGATGTAACATCTTTATCTAGTACTTCCGGAGCGAAGTGAATTCCAATATCCAATTTGTCTTGTGTATATTTTATGCAAAATTGTGCATTTTGTTGTTTTACTTGCTCAAATGTCTTGATCATGTATGGCCTCTCTGGTTAGGATATTGATCTTGGCTTTATAGAATATATCTCCATGGTTCACGATTGGTGTTATAAGTAAGCTTAAAGTCTATATGATGTTTTGTACTCTGTCATGAACAATTGTCGGTTCAATTAAAACATTGCACTGCCAGGTTATAGTTTATCCTTTAATGGTCTTTAAATTGCATGGTCTCTAGAAATTTCAAGAATCAAAATCGTTCTTTTTGCTGGATGATACTTTTTGGATAACCTGAAGATGTTCAACACAAACTGTCGGGTTTCTCACAAGATGGTTATCCACTCCTTACTGCTCTTTTGTCATAATAATTCTCTTTTACTGAGAAGTGCTTACAATTCAAATTAATGACATGATGGGGTCATCGGGCTCTAGGTGACACATTGAAGGGACATTAAATGCCACCCTAGGTAGGAATGGTTGGTTAGGAAGGGATCTACAACCCCTCGTTGCTCGAGGAACATGGCTCTTTGTCTTTTTGTGGTGTTAATCTGTTTTTCAGATGCATTTGCTCATTGATGTGGGGAGCTGGAGAAGCAGTTGTGCTTATTCATTATCGATATTGAAGAACATGAAGCAGTGCATGCTCCACTGTGCCTCTTGACATACGTTTTGTTTGCTATAAGTTACTGTAAGAAGAAGTCATATTTGCGTACAACTTACCTTAAAGCACATATTGCTAGCGCCACCAAGTATTTGGGCTTTCTTTTTCCTTTTAATTTGTTGATTATTGGCATGTTCTGTTGGATTATAGTTAATAAATTAATTTTGTTAGTTAGGCAACAGTATGCTTGTCACATCAATATTCTTATCATTTAGTTGCGAATTCCTATAGGTTTCAAGACTGCAAGAGCAATTACAAGCTGAAAGAGATCTTAGGGCTGCTCTGGAGGTTGGGTTAAGCATATCATCTGGGCAGTTCTCAAGCTCTCGTAACATGGATACGCAGGTCTCTATATCTTCTGTGTGTTCCATTTTTGTAGAATATATTTGATTGCTTGTATCAGAATCTTAATTATACACATTATCTGAAGACAAGGGCAGAGCTAGAGGAGATTGCACTTGCTGAAGCTGATGTTGCTAGACTGAAGCAGAAGGTAGCAGAGCTCCACCTGCAACTGAACCAACAGCGACATGATCAATGTGGATCATTTTCTGATGATTGCAGCCGCTATCAGCATCTTTCAAATCATCTACCTTCACAGTGAGTAACCTAATTGCTGCTTCATTTATTAGTTGATTAAGATTAGAGTAAAGATTAATAAACTTCAGAGTTTTGTTATGTCTTAGTATTTGGTAGTATTTGACTGTAGTATTAGACATTATGTAATAAATTCACATTACCTATCACATATGTCCTAGATGCGGTATAATAATTTATTTAGTTAAAAAATTTCATCATATTCTACTCATGGGACACACGCCTACATGCCCACACTCCCGCCCACCTGCCTGCACACATGCACATACACACAGAGCATGCTTATCAGGTTACAGAGTTTCCAAAAATCATAGGAAATCGAGAAAAACATAATGTGACAACAAATATCACACAAATGTCTAAAGATAAAGGACACATAATGCAAAGCCTTACAAATATCTAAAGAGTAACAATGCATAATGCACAGCTTACCCATATATGCAAACACACTGGCCCATGTTTCTTACAAGTCACAATAGAATGAGGTATCCATAGATGCTAATTCTAACTTCTATACATTTTTTGAACGGTCTACTAAATATGCTCTTCTTCTTTGGCTGTCTATATGTATATGATAGCTTATAAATCACTTGTGATTTTTATCCTAAATTCATTATAGTTTTACACAAGACACTATCTTTAACATCCTTTTCCACTAAAGCTGTTTTGCATATGTAACATGCTTTTTGGCAATGGGTCAAGGCTGAAGTATGCCTTGGTTAGTAAAAAGGTGCTATGATCTCAACTCAGATTGAACTCATTTGGTGATTCTGAAGACAAAAGTTAATATGCTATGCAGTTGGCAAGATGGGAAAGGTTAATGGTTTAAGTAGTTTTTTCTTCAATTTTGCAAATTCTCAAGAATGTATGTCTCACACATTATACTCGTTTCTGATGTTTCTGCATTTCCTCCAGTTTATGTATATCTGTTATGTGACACTAGTTGGACAATGAAATGCATGTTGAAAAAAAGAATTAAATTATCAGTATCTACTTAAATTTAATCTTCAACAATCATCAGAATACAAGCATGTGATACTTATGAATGTAATAATAATAAAAGGCAAAGAGAGACGGGAGAGGGTTGTTGAGATTTATATGGTAGATTTCTTTTTATTTTTTATATTCCTATATCTCCATTTGTTAAAACCCCATTATTCCTTAACCCTCCTACATTAATGGATTTGTAAATCCTTGTTAATGAAGCGTAACTTCTCTTCATTAATCCAGATTACTAACCCAATAACGCAAACAATTTTTGCGGCATCAGAACTTGGGATACTCTTTTACCTGTGCTTTAATTTATTGCCAAATAGAGCCTATTTGAAAGCGCGCGGATCTTAACCCTTAAATGGGTCTGAATTATCCTTTCTCTTCTTTCGAATAACTGGCTGAAATTGACGTCGACAGCTTCCTAAAAGGCTTGGTGGATAGCCTAAAATAACATACCTAATTGAATAGAATAAGCTAAATGGTTTTTATTTAATAGAAAATGGCTACCATAACTTAGGGAATTTCCATATGTTCCTCAAGAGAAACTTAGTTGTCGAGCAAGATCCTTGTTCAAAGAACTATGAAACCTGATTCTTCTATAATTTCTTATTCAACTTGTGTCTGAAACGTGATGATATGGGTGTGTTGTCTTTCTTCTTTTCTGTCATACTTCGGATGTTACTCAGCCACAGAGATACCTCTCTTATTACTGCTCACCTCTTTTTCATCTGTATCACTAATCATACAGTTATAACGTGCTATGCTTTTATCCCATTACATTGCTACTCAGAGTACCAAGACGGGGATACACTTATCATATCTCAAGTGCATCAAATTCCGTTATCCAATATTTTCATGTTCATGTAATGTATATTTACTGAAATGTTTGATTAACTCAAAGCACAGATGGAATATTTGCTCTTCCTGTATTGATCTTCTTGTCCTGCCTTTACGTATTTGATGCAGAAAGGCTGTCCAACAAGATTTTGATTTGAACCTTGCTCACTGCAATCATGAGAAGAAACAAAGAAGTGAGGTATTTCTAGTGAAAACCTTGTCTTTTTCTGGCATAAGCACATTCATTTAGACACACTTCTGTTATGAGACTCCAAAGTCTTCAAGGATTTTATGACTTCTCTTTGCTCTTTAGTTTCTGTCAAATGTTCATACCACCACGAAAACTCTGGAGTTTTGATGAGGGTTGAGGTTTATAAATATAATTTTATAGTTTAACATGCGACCGTAGGTTGAATGGTCTTTTTATGGACCGAAAAGCCCGAAACGTCGCAGCGGTATCAATTTTTAAAAATCCTCTTTAAATTCATGGCCTGGAGGGAATTGAACCTGAGTTGCTTTGATATCGTGTCAAAGGACCTTGCCACTACACCAAACTTCGAAGTTGTGGTGAAGATTGAGGGATATAATTTTATATTTTAACAGTTTCTCTCTCAGTTTTCATACCTAGATATGGACTTGGACCAGTAACCTCCCTAGATGAGAATTATCCTTCAAGCTATTAATTTAACAGAATAAGACATATGGCCTTGCGTCAAACTTGTTTTCTCCTGAGCTAGTATCCAGATTTTACTTCATTCTATACATTAAAAATCTTTGAAATAATAATGTGTATCTTGGAAATATTTCTTTTATTATAAGGTGGCTATGAGTTATCATTTACTGATAGCAGAGATATCCACGATACAATCACGATCCAAGCGTATGCAGAAATATTTTTGGGAATTCTCTGGGTAGTTATAAGTGCCCGATTATAAAATAGTACCTCTACTTATCGAGTTTAGAAAATAGCAAGTAGATAGACATAGTGTGAACCTTTTGCACCTCGATCTTTCAGAGTTTAAAATTGTTTACCCTCGAGAATGTCTTTGAGAAGTTGCATAGGACCCATGTAGTATGATATCTCTATCATGAAGCCGTATACCCATATCTTAACATGTTGTCAGACACTAACACCTCTGGACACATTTAGACACTCAAACTTGCTCTTCATTATGATATATATGAGATAGACTTGGCTATTTCTGGAAATTTTTGGAGTTGAATCCTTTATCAAATTCAAATTTCAGGCCATTCAAGTGAATGACTTCTCAATTCAAATTGTTTACAACCTTTGAAATATTTAGAAATAAAAATTCAAATCAAGTGTTTTGAAGGTAGATTGTTAGATTATAATTTTGCACATTCAAATTCTCGAGTAGTCATTTGCTTATGATATGAACACTAAACGATCCTTTCACCAACTTGATAGGTCTGAAAATGATAGATTATTTGATTAAACAAACTTCCTAATTAGACTGTTTGTGCTTATGGTGATGCATAGGCAGCACTATTTAAATTCTTCATCTTTTGGATGTTAGACGCTTCAAACAATAAGTAGATTAACCTGAATGGAGTGGATCTAATATCTGTTTGGTTTGAATGAGAAAGATTTTCTTCCTAATCCTATCTAATATCTATTTGGTTTGAATGGGAAAGATTTTCTTCCAAATCCTTAGAAGAAGCCCAGTCCATCTCAAGTGGGAGTTAGGGAGGTCATCTGAGAGAGATATGTTATATTTATTATTTAGAATTTCTTACAATTATTTTCTAATGGGCCTTTTTATAGTTATAGTGTGGGCATGAATGTTTTTTCTAAACATGAGAGGAGCTAACTGAGTATACTTAAAATTAGGAGAATGTAAAGGGATTTGGTTACATTTCCTAAGATTTGAATAGAATTAGATTATAATTCAGTAAGCATCTATGATCATTATCTATTTATTACTTGGGATATCTGCAATAGTTTCCCTCTCCTTACTTAATGTCCAATTTAGTATTATCAAATGACAGAAATAACCTGGAGGAGGGAAGATGCCTAAACTATTTGTTTTTAAGAATACTTGTCAATTTGAAGTATTGTGGCTGGACGTTTGGGTGCAGGGGCATGTTAAGTTATGTGAATATGTACTCTCATAATCTATTAATTTGTATTAAATATCCCTTTATCCTAACCTTTAAAGAATTGCCATGTCATATATTCATGTTAGTTATATGTTCATGCTTCTTAGCCTATGTTCCTCACCTGGGTCCTTGTGGTCCCTGAGCTTGTTGGGAATGTCATTTTTGCCAGTTCTTCCACTTGGAAATATGCAATTCCTTGGCAAAGTTATCCAAGCAATCTAACTTTTAATCTAGCAGAGGATGATAGTTAAATTAAAACATAAGTTACATCATTCAAGTGAGTCATGTTTTAAAAAAGCACTAGGGTGATAATTAAATTAAAATATAAGTTACATCATTAAAGTGAGTCATGTTTAACATGTGATAACGATAGGGTCAAATGGATGAAATCTTGGTGTTACAATGATTGCCATTGTGAACCAAACTCCTAGAGTGGTTGATTCATGCCTTAATACATTACTGCTGCCCATGCTTAAGTGGTCGTTTTGCAAACACAGAGAGAGAGAGAGAGAGAGAGAGAGAGAGAGAGAGGTGGGGGAGATAACAATTTCATTAGAGGCGGGGGGGGGGGGGGGTAACAATTTATTTAGAGGATGACATTATGCACAGTAGGAAGCTGCGATTTCAGAACTTTGCAGAAGGTCATAAGCTGCTCAAACACCTTGACCATAAAGTTTTAGTTGGGTCTGGTGCAAATCCTTAGCAAAGGAAATTACATTTTCGGCAGAAGGTTTTCGGCAGAAGGGCAGACAAACTTCAGATCATATCTTTCTCAATTAATCTAACTACAGATTATTCAAATTGCAGATGAACCTTGATTTATCATTTAATTTCTAACCAAAAAAATTTATGTGTTCCGCTTTTCAGTTCCATGAAGCTTGTTCTCCAATTAAAACTTTTTGACTGACCCATACTGTAGGCAAAAAACGCACATAAATACATGCATATGCCTTGATATTTTTTCTTAATATTTTTGTTTTCTTTAATCAATTTATGGACTCGCTTCTCATCTAATATATTTTCCTCAAAAATTTTCAGGAGAGTTCATCTGGGGCTGACAGGAGAAACATTAAGCCACAGGTGCACCCTTATGCTGGCATCAAGCAACTCACACATCAACGATCTTTAGAGACAGGATTTTCTGAATCTTCAGGCATAAGTTCGGATCCCAATTCTACTTCAACGGGCGCCACAATCTCTAAGCAAAGCGCTGAGGTAAGGAGGCAATATAATTTCTCTATAGAACATTCACTTACCTGAAAGTGAAATGTTTAATGACATTTGTCATGTAGGCGTTCAACTCTAACCAAAGGCAACTGCCTGCTATAACGTCTTCAACTCTGGTAGAATTAACGACACGCCTCGACTTCTTCAAAGAGCGAAGATCTCAACTCATGGAGCAACTCCATAACCTTGACCTCAATCATGGCACACCCTCATTTTCACAAGGATCAGGTTACAGATCACCACCATGGAACAATGGCCCAAGGTGATCTGTGAGAATACCATATATATAGCCAAGGTTTCTCTTGTATTTGTATATCCTTCACTCAGCTTCCTTTTCTCTGTCTCTTATGTGTATTTTGATTTTTATAGTGTTCTATTGTTGGGTGCTCAGAAGAAGTTGCCCTTGTAAAAACTAGTGTGACGTTGTAAATCCTTTCTTGCTTTTTGTTTTTTTTTCTTTTTCTTTTTCTTTTCGCTCACGTGTAACAAAGGAAATTGTAGCATCTGGTAAACAAAATGTGAAGACAAGTGATTGGTTTATGCCTTCCTGCGGGGAAGACCTATATATGACTTCAGTTCATGAAGTGCTGAGTTCTCCACGTATTGTAGCGTGTTGAAAGCCTATTATGTAGTTTTTGGACACTTTTGGTTCACAGTAGACAATACTATGAGTATATAGATTTCAAATTTCAATGTAATTTTTTTTTCTCGAATGATCATAGACTGTAGATGAGAATTGTTTCTGATGCGATTTGAGCATTTTGTGACTACTGGTACCTCGTACGTTTGAGTTGTCTCTTTATCATGGGAATATAAATATTGTCGGTCGAGTGTGCAAAATTACTGACAATGCTGCCACCGTTAATATCTGAATAAATTTGATTAGTTGACAATTTTTCAAAACCAACAAATTTTGAGATTTATTTTAAAAAATCGACTTATTTGGGATTAATTTATCATTTTTGACATAGCTTTAGGCCCTGATTCTGGGACTTGAACTTCAGAATATTCTCTTCTCATGTTCTTTTTCCTGCTCACACTTAACATGCGGCACATACAGTCATGACCGTCAAACCTGTTCGAAAGCAAAATGGTCTGGTCGTGGGGCAAAGTTCACTGCTTTCACATTAAGCAATATGTTGAATCTTCAAATACGGAGGTGGTCGTTATTGCAAATATACAAGGATTTTACCATTCTCTTCAAGTGGCAGTAATTGATTTCTGTCAGGTAATTTTTTTTTATGATATATAAGTATTGCATCAAAACCAGAGTATGCAAGTATGACAATGTTATACACGCAGCTTTGCAACGGGAAGGCGAATCAAACCCTTCAATAGACAACCAGCAAAATGGGGTTTTTTTTTTCAGTTGGCAATAGCTGTCGAAACACACGTATTAATGATGTACTAGATGCTTCAACATTCAACATTGAGCCACAAACTTCGTATTAGCAAGAAAAAGATTAGTTTGATTTCTGTGACAGACGTAACATGGAAAATAAATAATAATAGAAGAAAAGAACAGCTCCAAGCTTCCTCATACAAGCATACGTTATGGGGTTTATAAATGGGCGAAATTATCTGCCTCAAAGCAGCTTACAAAATTTTGCAGATCATCTTTGATTTGGCCAGATCACATATGATATTATGGATAGTACAGTAACCATCTTTCTGAGAAAGAAGTAAAGAATGCTTCTCAAACAATGAGCAAGCTTGAAGGGTCAACTTAATTTATAATCTCCTCGGACAGAACATTCTTTTCCCAGTGATATTCTTTGTTCTTCTCGTCTTTGGTAGTGTGCACGAGAAGTAGAGAAGGCTTCCACGAGAGTCAGTAAAATAGAAGAGAGCCAGTGCATCAAGACAAGGCACATTTATAGCTTGTGTTTGTCCATGCTCATTCGTTTATTTTACCTAGAGGGGACTCATTGCTGTGGTCGTCCACCAACCATAACCCAAAATCATGAAAACGTTTGATTTTCTTCTCAAAACCAGTGATGTAGTTGTTGTGGATGATGACATGCATCCCCTTGGTTTCTTTTACCCATGTTTCATTCTTGAAATATAACCCGCCTGATGGAAATGCAGCCTGAGGCAATAGATAAAGATCCACCTGCACCAATTTGCGCTGTTTGTTAGTATGATTCCCTAGAAGGAAAGGGGATTTAAATGGTTTTCATAAAAAAAAAAAATATCAGGAGCTTTTGCAAGTTTTTGGCCTATGAAATCAGCTCACAAGGACAAGTTCTCAGTGTTCAGACTTCAGAAAGGTAAAGGCAGAAGGTGGAGCGTTAAACCCCCTTAAAGGGAAGGAATAAGCCTCAAGGCATAAATCAAGACCAGTCAAAGTAAGAAAATTACAATATCCAATCTACATTGTCTTGCATATTTTCTTTAAGCTTTCATTTCCTGATGCCTAATAATGGTTATTCAGTGATTTGCTTTAGGGTACACAATGCATTTTGGCAACGTACTAATGATTGGTTGAATACTGAGGGAGAAATAAAAAGGTAAACCTGACATTGTGTCATATCAATATTATGATAATATACAGCCATTTAATTATTATTTTATTTTAAGAACTAGGTGCACTATTATGAACCTTCCAGGATTTCAAAGTTCCGTTATTAACTAATCTTCCTGTCTACTACTTCATCCAGCAGCGGTTGGTAGCACATTGCAACGTCATAGTTCACTAATTAGAATCAACAAATTCTTAGCAAAAGACAATAATTTCTTATAGCTATGCATGTTGTAGCAATCAACCTCAACATGATACATTGCATGTGGATATGCATACAACTAGACGATTAGGTAGCTCTTAGCGATAACTCAATAAAATGAACAAACATACCTCTCCAGCAGTTCTATTTAAAGCCCAGTTGAAAGCAGGCTGGTCATTGGACTTTTTCTTTTTGGACCACGGTTGTTCTTTGAGTTCTTCAATCCACTTCTTCATCACTAACTTTGCTCCATCAGTTGGCCGCAGATAAATCATGCAGCTACAAATATATGTTCTTCCCTTCTTACCAGGAGCAGGCAGGTCATGAGGGTGATCTAGAGGTTTCACCTGTTGATTCCAGGTAGATGAGTAAAATAAATTTTCACGATCATAAAAAATAAAAAGAAACAACAATCTACTAATTATTCTCCTCATTCTTTCTGCAAATGCACGTCTTCGAAGGAAAAAGCCTAAATGATAATACTGATGTCCACCATGTTTATGTTATATATTCATGATAAAAAATATATAGAAATGCAAGGTAGAAGACATACAGCAGCCATGTCATCAGTAAAGTAGACATCGTGATTTCCCTCGAGATAACGAAATGGATCCTGTAACCAGACCATATCCACATCGTTGTACATCACATTGTACCCCAGCTCCAGAATCTGCAGGAGATGCCTTGGCCTTCTTGACGTAAAATTGAAGAAACCCTGTAAATTTTCAAAATAAGCAAAGCAATAGAACATTCCATCTCTGGTAGAAACCCCCTGATTCTCCCTTTATTTAAAGCCCACACAAGGTTCAGGTCTATGGAAGAGCGTAATGGTACGTTAGCCGTTAGATCCATTTAGTCCTACACAGATGAGCTCTCTTAGGTTTCTAGCACATGTATATATGATACCAACAATGAAACATTTCTCAAGTGAATTTCCAAAGAGCTCGCTTTCTTTATTGGCAACTATACATTTGTATCCCCGTCAAGCCCCCACACAGTAAATCAAACAATTCCAGTTAAACGAGAGTAACCACACAGATCCAACCCACATAAAGATTCACATCCGAGTAAAGACCGCAGATTTCCAACAAGGGACCCAATTCAGGAAACGAGGTTGAAAACAAACCTGAGATCCAAATTTGTGAGCGGTCTGCAGCTCGGGCGCCGGCGGAACAAGGACGGCGTGCCCGGGCCACCTCTCGTTGACAAGATAAAGCGTGGCGTAATCCTCAGCAACCACCAGCACCTTCTCCTGCTGCTTCTGCCTCGACACGCTAATCAGCCAATTGCTCAAAAAGGGCAAGTAGGGTTTACTCACAGCGCAGACAATCACCGTCCCGATCTCGTCGCCGGCACTCTTACCCTTGGCGGCGACGAAGGCGGCGGCGTCGGCGAGAGTGTAGGATCGCCACTTGGATCGGAGGGAAGAAGGGGGAGGGGCTGACGAGAAGAGGGAGAGATGGCCGGAGGAATGGAGGAGGAGGAGGAGGGAGAGGAGGAGGAGGGCGGCGGCGGTGGCGGCGGGGACGGAGAGAGAGGAGGAGCGACGAGCGGAGGAGGAGGGAGGAGAGATCCGGAGTGGATCTGACGAGGGTTTCTGGCGTTGGTGAAGAGATTTGGGCATTTTTTTTTTCCTTCAGTTATTTCGATCGACGAGGGAGCTCTGATTCTGATTTTGATTTTGACCGGGGACACGTTTGCTGTGGCGGTTGGCTGATGAGGGGGGCTCAGGACACTGGATCGGATGATCTGATGTCAGCCGCCAGAGTGAAGAAGAAAGAGGGTTTTTTTTATTAAAGATATTAATCCCTCATTAATAATTTTATGCTAGTCGCTAGGATTTTTGAAAGAAAAATGCTAGAGGTACACCGTCTAACCACATCTCTAACCACACCCCTCTCTCACTACAGTATACTGGGACCCACATGAGAATTTGTAGCGCCTCCCTTTTTGAAATTGCTTACTAGTCCCTCAAATGGCTATAATGATCTGCCACCATAAAAGTAGCGCGGGGGGTCTATCCACAATAAAACACCGGAGTCTCTCCGCAATTTGGTGATACTAGTGGGGGCCTACTCACAATTAACCTTTATTAATGACTTGAATTATACATCTGGTGAAAAAAAACTGAACTTGGCTGGGCGAGGAAGCTCACCCGCGGGCGAGGAGGCTCGCTTGCGTTAAGAGGCGAGGCGAGGGAGCTCGCCTGTGCGATCACGAGCTCGCCTGCTCGTGATGGACCTCACCTACTGGAGCTCGGAGCTCACCTAATTCACCTGCGTAGGTGGAAGCCAGCTGGAGGGAGCTCACCTGATTGATCTAGGGTTTCCCTATAAAAGGGAAACCTTATTCACGAGATTTTGTGCGTTGCTCATCTCGCGATTTTACAGAGGAGAAAAACTCTGTGGTGGCGGTAGTTCTAAAGGATTTGAGAGGCGATTTTTCTGTTAAGAAAAATGCGCACAAGCCCTGTAGCATTTGCTACAGTAGCGAGTTGTTTGTTATGAGAGATCTTAAGTTTGAGATTTTCTCTTTTTTGCAAGTTTTATAATTTCTTGTGGTTAAATAAGGAATTATTTGTGCGGCTCCCGTGGACGTGGTCAAGTTTGTCGAACCACGTAAATCTGTTGTCTCGTCTCCTTTACTTATTATTTTTTCTGTGTATTCGCTATTGCTTGTGTTGGTTGTTTTCTCTCTGGGTGATTTAGCTTCCGCGACGGTGTGGGTATCTCTTGATCCCAACAATTGGTATCAAAGCCCTTATTCAAATTAGCGGTGGTTGAGCTTTTGATTTGAGGTGATGCTTGGTTATTGTGTGGGGCACACAAGGTATTTGTTAAAATTTCTTAAGAGAGGCGGTTTACTGAAACAAGCTGATGATGAAGTCTACCAGTAAAACAATTAAAGTTGGAAAGCGAGATCGAAAAGTTAAATGAGAAGAATATTTTTTTCTATTGGAGGATGCAGATGAAAATGTTGTTGATTTCGTAGAAATTGCACAAGGCTTTGGCAGAAGAGAAAAGAAGCACGAAGATATGTCAGATGAGGATTGGGAAGAGTTAGATCTCGAAGCACGAGCGTCGATTATCCTATGTCTTGAGAGGGATGTTGCTTTCTTGGTGGATGGAGAGGAAACGGCTGCGGGCATGTGGTCAAAGTTAGAGAGTACATTCATGACGAAGAGTCTAACAAATCGGATCTACTTGAAATCCAGATTATATACTTACAAGATGGAGGAAGACTCGTCAATCCGGGAATACATTAACAAGTTCAATAGGATCATATCGGATTTGAAGGACATTGATGTGAAAGTAGAAGATGAGGATCAAGCACTTCTGCTACTTCTTTCTTTACTGAAGTCTTTATGAGAATCTGGTACAAACGTTGATGCTTGTGGGTGACAATTTGAAGATGCATAAGACTAGAACGACGCTTGTAGCAGATGATCTTCAGAAAATTACAACTAGTGATATGGCCACTAGTGATAACAAGGAGCAGGCGGATGGATTATTTGTTAGAGGAAGGAGTAATGAGCGAGGAAAAGGCAATGGAGGAAAGTCTAGATCGAAATCAAGACCTCTTGTGGGAAGACCGTGTTTTAAATGCTATGAACTTGGGCATTTCAAGGTCGACTGTCCTAACAAGAGAGTAGGCGGAAAAAAGAACAACAATAAAACCGATAAGAGAGAAGGCAAGGAAGAAGCGTGTTACGCCTCGGAGGAAGGGAGCGATTGTAGGTGTAATTTTTGATCTCCCGAAAACAGGGAACTTCGTTTGTATTGATAAGAAGGCTTATTACAAACTAATAATCAAATGATTACAACAGAAGCAGAGGGAAGGCCCTCTTTGTTTAATCGTGGGGACTTTAAGGTAGCTACAGGATGCTTCGCTCGGTGTTCGTGCCGAGTCTTCTTCCCTTGGACGATTCGACAGAGGTTGTCGGAGAGCTTCAGTACTCAGTAGAAGCTCAGGGTGAGGGAGTTCGTCTCTTCTGGCTCGCCGGCGATCAGGGCTCGGAGCTAGGAGATGGCGCTGTAATGCAAGGATATGCAAGAAGCCTCTTCCTCTTTTGATTGATCAATCGATCGATCTTCCTCCAAGTTGCTGAAAGAAGCCTTTTAATGGGAGAGAGACAGTTTGGCTGTTCCTAAAATTATGGGATGTGACCATACATTGTTCAGAGACATTCTGCTGTTCCTCTGTGCTGCCAGCGATCATTAGAGGAGCCGCATGTTGCGTCACGTCGCGTAGGAGTGGGAAAGCCCCTCCTCGTATCGGTGACAGTGGCTGCCAGATACTTGAGTGGATCTGACCAACTCATCGAGCGCCGGCGGCTCTTGCTCCCGGTTTGGACGAGTGAGGTAAGCAGCATTTATGAGGGTGCAGGCTGCTCTGGCAGCTGTCTGCTTACCCACGCTGCGAGCCACCGAGTGGCCACCTAACGGTCCTGGGGTCCTATGCCTTCTCTCCTCTCCCTATGTCTTGATAGAGGCGGGAGAATGGACGTCTCGTGCCTGAGTGGGCTCTAGATAGCTTGCTGCGCGTCGACGGCTTCGGCTCTCCATTCTGATGGGTGAGGTGACCCGCATTTATGAGTATGCAGGCCGGTCTGGCGCCTGTCTTGTTCGCTTGAATTGCGGACGGCCGTCTGACGAGTCTGGAGCATTGTGCTCCCTCCCCTCGCATCGCGGGAAGTAGGGGAGGCTTGTCCCTGGAAACCCGGCTTTCGACTCACGTAGGTAGACTTGGCCCTCTGCGGGCGGGTTTGGTATATGAGGGCGGATTTGAACCCCTGCGAGCGGATTTGGCTCATGAGGGCGGATTTGAACCCCTGCGAGCGAATTCGGCTCATGAGGGCGGATTCACTCTACTAATGGGCCCATGTAACTTCGCGCGTGAGGGCCCAGGTGTGCCGTCGAGCCCACTTCATGTCTACACTCCATTCTTCATCTAAGTGGATGATCTTGACTTGGGGGCGAATTTGTTCGCTAGTCCGTCGCGGTAATTTTTACCGTCTACAGCTATAAAGAATGCTATGTTGTTACGTGTGGTAAAGATATCTCCGGTAAGTGGATTCTTAATTCAGGTTGCTCTTACCATATGTGTCCAAATAAAAAGTGGTTTATTACCTATAGAAGCATTAATGGTGGAACCGTATTAATGGGGAATAACCATGCTTGTAAAACGGTGGGGCTTGGTGATATAAAAATTAAAACGCATGATGGAGTGGTCATAACCCTAACGGACGTGAGGTATGTTCCCGACTTGCGGAAGAATCTTATCTCAGTTGGTGTTTTAGACTCCAGTGGTTGCAAGATAGTAACAGAGAAAGGAGTAAAGAAGGTTGTTCGGGGTTCCTTAGTAGTGATGAAGGGTATTCATCATGGTAATCTATATACTTTATCGGGTACGATAGTAGCAAGAGATGAAACGGTTAGAACTGATGGAAGTGGTGGGGACCCATGCGAGCACACTCAGTTATGACATAGACGGCTTGAGTACATGTTAGAGAAGGGTCTAGATCTGCTAGGTAAGGAAGGTTTGCTGAAGAACATGAAGAAATCTTGCATGGATTTTTGTGAGGATTGTGTGTACGAAAATACGCACATGCTTCAGTTTCTGAGAAGCAAGCACAAGAGCAGAGGTATATTAGACTATGTGCATACAGATGTTTGGGGTCCGATTCAGACAACTTCCAAGGGTGGTTCTAGTTATTTTGTCTCGTTCATAGACGATTATTCTAGGTATGCTTGGATTTATTTTTTTAAGCATAAGAATAAGGTATTTGAGACATTCAAGAAGTGAAAAGCAATGGTGAAAACAGGACAGACAAGAAATTAAAGACACTGAGATCTGATAATGGTACAAAATATACAGATGGTGCTTTCAAGGAGTTTTGTGATCATAAGGGTATTGCTCGACACTGGACAGGCAGGTCTACACCACAACAAAATGGAGTTGCAGAAAGATTGAACTGTACATTACGGGAGAAAACAATGAGTATGTGATCATATGCTGGTTTAGGCAAAGAATGATGGGCATAAGCGGTTGCTACAGCTTGTTATATAGTGAATCGTTCTCCACATTCGATATTGGATGGTGATATACCCTATCGGGTATGGTCAAGGGGGTATACAGATTATGATAGACTTAGGATTTTCAGATGTATAACCTACTATCACGTTACAAGGGAAAGTTTGACACGAGGACCAAGAAGGTAATATTCTTGGGGTATGCAAAGGGCGTAAAAGGCTATAACCTTTGGTGTACATAAGATTCAAAGTTCGTGATTAGCAGAGATGTTACCTTTGATGAGAAATCCATGATTGCCAGAGCATCCAAGAACGGTGGTGTTGAGACTGTTGGGACTTCAAAGTCCCAGGTGATCGAAATAGAACCTAAAGACCAACCATGTTCTAGTCATGTTCAAGAGGAGAATCATGAAGATGATGAGCTTAAACAGGAGGAGGTTCAGCAAGAAAATGTACAAGTATTATAACAACAGTAACTCAAAGATAGTTTGGCTTCCACTAGGCCAAGGCGAGCATACAAACAGGTTCAGAAGCTGGGGTCAAATCAGCCTCTGAAGCACTATGGACAGGTACATTTGGTTGAGTATGCACTCTTGGTAGAGGATGATGAGCCGATCACCTTCAAAGAAGCTATTCGGGATAGGGATAGTGAGAGTTGGTTGACTGTGATGGAGGAAGAGATGGAATCTATCCGGAAGAGTCAAACATGAGAGGTAGTTTTATTGCTTGTAGGGAAGAAAGCTATTGGTTGTAAGTGGGTGTATAAGAGAAAGGAGGATCCTTCCGAGCTTGATGGTACAAGATACAAGGCTAGACTAGTGGCTAAGGGGTTTACACAAAGAGAGGGTATGGATTACAATGAGATCTTTTCTCCAGTGGTGAAACACACTTCTATTCGGGTGCTATTAAGTATTATTGCTCATGATGATCTTGAGCTGGAACAACTCGATGTTAAAACGATCTTCTTGCATGGAAACTTGGTAGAGGAAATCTGTATGCATCAGCCTGAGGGTTATAAGGTAGATTACAAGGAGAATCATGTATGTCACCTGAGGAAATCACCTTATGGATTGAAACAATCTTCTCGGCAGTGATACAAGCGATTTGACTCCTTCATGCTAAAGCATGGGTTCTCCAGAGGTGATTATGACTGCTGTGTCTATATTAATTAGGAAGCTTCGTGAAGGTGATTATATCTATCTTCTTTTGTATGTGGATGACATGTTTATTGCTTCGAGAAGCAAAGTGGAGATAGATAGGCTAAAATCTCAATTTGGTAAAGAGTTAGAGATGAAGGACACGGACGCTGCTAAGAAAATACTAGGTATAGAGATTAGAAGAGAGCGGGCGAATCAGCAAGTGTTCTTGAATCAGAAGGGCTACATTGAGCGGGTTATCGCAAGGTTTAAGATGTAAAGTGTTAAGTCTGTGGTGACTGCATTGGCTCCACACTTCATGCTCTCAGGTAAACAATCTCCTACTACAACGGAAGAGAAGGCACACATGAAGCGTGTACCTTCTGCTAGTGCAGTTGACAGTTTAATGTACGTAATGGTGTATACACGTTCAGATATTTCACATGCGGTCAGTGTTGTTAGTAGGTTCATGGCGAATTCGGGAAATGCACGTTAGGAAGCAGTAAAATGGGTCCTGAGGTACTTGAAGGGTACCACTGATACGAGTCTGTGTTTTGATGGAGATACATGTTAGATTGATGGGTTTGTGGACTCAGATTATGCGAGCGATCTAGACAGACGACAATCTACTACTGGTTATGTATTCAGAATACATGGTGCTTCGGTTAGTTGACAATCGACATTACATGTTATAGTGACACTTTCTACTACAGAGGCTGAGTACATGGCCATGACAGAGGGAGTAAAGGAAACATTATGGTTGTGGGATCGGTTAGACGATTTGGGGATTGAGCAGGATTGCGTGAACTTGTGGTGTGACAATCAGAGTGTATTTCATTTGGCTAAGAATCAAGTTCATCACTCGTACCAAGCGTAACGACGTTAGGTATCATTTTGTGTGGGATGTCATAGAGGAAGGTGATATTTTTCTCATGAAGGTGCACACAAATGAGAACCCATCAGACATGTTGACCAAGATGGTGATAGGTAGCAAGTTTCAGCATTGTTTGAACTTGCTTCAGATCAACCTGTGTTGATTTGCCCAAGAGGGCAACAAGCAGAACTGCGATTAGCTTGATCCCGGTTAGAGAGTACGTAGGTAGCCACGGTATAATAGTGTAGCCGATTTGGCCTGTTTGGCGTTCATGGTGTTCTTCTGGTGTTCTTCCAAAATTTAAGGTTTATCAAATGATGTACGAGGTGGAGAATTAAAGAAAAATCAAACCTGGACGAGTGAGGAAGCTCGCTTGCGGGCAAGGAGGCTCGCCTGCGTTAAGAGGCGAGGCGAGGGAGCTCGCCTGCGGGCCTGGCGTGGAGCTCGCCTGCGGGCGAGGTGGTTCGAGCTCGCCTGTGCGATCACGAGCTTGCCTGCTCATGATGGACCTTGCCTACTGGAGCTCAGAGCTCGCCTGATTCGCCTGCGTGGGTGGAAGACAACTGGAGGGAGCTCGCCTGATTGATCTAGGGTTTCCTTATAAAAGAGAAACCATATTCACGAGATTTTGTGAGTTGCTCATCTCGCGATTTTACAGAGGAAAAAAAACTCTGTGGTGGCGGCGGCGGTTCTCAAGGATTTGAGAGGCGATTTTTCGGTCAAGAAAAATGCGCACAAGCCCTGTAGCATTTGCTACAGTGGCGAGTTGTTTGTCGTGAGAGATCTCAAGTTTGAGATTTTCTCTTTTTTGCAAGTTTTGTAATTTATTGTGGTTAAATAAGAAATTATTTGTGCGGATCCCGTGGACATATGCAAGTTTGCCTAACTACGTAAATCTGTTGTCTCGTCTCCTTTACTTATTGTTTTTTTCTGTGTATTCTCTATTGCTTATGTTGGTTGTTTTCTCTCTGGGTGATTTAGCTTCCGCGACAGTGTGGGCGTCTCTCGATCCCAACATCTGGGACTCACCATAGTTCATACTGTTCATGATGTTCAACAGAACATCGGAGATTTAACGTGCACCCGCAGCCTGTTTGATCAAATGGGCAACCGGTGCATTTTCCTTGGATTTGAACTTTGAAGAACAACCTTTGTTTAATTTGGTGTAAGCCTTGGCTAATGCTGGGCCTGTATCTTTAGATTCCTTTTCGTGCTCAAACCCTGCACTGCACTGAGCTACTTGATGTGTGATCTGGCGGCAAAGCTGTGCACAGTGAGATTGTTAAGTTGGGACTTGACAATGATGATGCCCTTATTCGTATTGAGTTGATGGTTATGTATGCATTCTCGCTCTGTTCAGCGAATGAACATTTAGGGAATCGATGTTTCATCATGCGGGTAATTGGGTTGCGTGGATCTTGCTACGTTGCTGCACTCTCGAAACAATGTGCTCATATAAAATGCACTCATTGATATATGTATTCTGTACGCAGTATGGGGCAGAACAAGTGTAGTGATTTCAATAAAGCCCTATCTTTGTTCTTCGGAATGCAGAAGAGCCTTCGACATACTTGATGAGCTGAATGGGATTGTTCAGGCAATGGGGGTACAGACCTCAGACGGGTCGCTCAGAACTCACAGCAAGAAGTTTTGCATAAATCCTATTTATTCGAAGAAAAATGGTCAGGAGGTCCCCTTTAGAATCTCGAAGAATTCGAGAATTATGCAATGACTGCCGTAGTTCAGTTGGGACCATCTCGGATATGGCAGGCGGTGACCAATCAAAGATGTTCATGCAATAACCTCTGGTCAAGCGGCAGCAGGACTTTTCATCAAGTAAGATTCATTTTCTAAGTTGAAACCTATTTTACTGCAAACCTGATATTGCCATATATGAATTTACTCCATTTAGTCCTTAACTGTTTCCATGTTTATTCCAATAAATTCACACTCGATCCCAACTTATATACGCATATAAAAATCTTAATTTTTGCCATATTTAGCTGGCTCATTTAGATTTTTTTTTCTAAACAGTTGGACACTTTGTTTATATTTTCTCAGGTATTTTTATATGAAACAATAATTATATTTATTATGCGCTACTACGTTGTTTACTTAAGCATCACACATGATGATAATGCCTCATTTGCTGGGCTTTTTCTATTTTGTTATATGGCCGGGATTTATAGTTCCTTATTTCTGCCATATCCCGGCTCTCACCTACTTTCTGTTCATGTAAGTACATGGTATCGCCCGTTAATCTCTGCCTCAATGAAGCCCTTCAGTTACCTTCAAAAAATTCATCATATTTTATTATCATGGGAATGCATTTCAGAAAACACAAATTTATATTATTTTGTTATTTTCTGACACTTCATCATATGCGTTAGTTGTCAGCAGCAGCTTATGTGAAGCAATTTTTTTGACTTTGGATAAAGGAGCGGGCCCCACTTTATTATTATAATATAAATATATAGTAAAATATTAATATTTTATTATGCATAGTGTTTTTCAAAACACTATAAATAGGCTCTAAATCCTTAAGAAAAATTCATCACAGAAACAACTTTTCTTATAGAAGAGTGAGAGAGAAAAAAATAGAGAGAGAATATCTCCTTATAAAGAGAGATTGTAACTCCAGAGTTTTCTTCTCATAGTGGATTCTTCTATCCTTGCCCGTGGACGTAGGCAATCAAGTGTCGAACCACGTAAATCTGTGTGTCTAACTTTTTATCTCTACTTTTGCTCTACTATTGCTGCGATTCTGCTCTATTAGGCACCGGGTTTGTCCCAACAAGTGGTATCAGAACCAACTTAGGGTGCTTGTATATATATACTTATCGTATGCTCTGTGGCTGCCACCAAAGATGGATCCTCCACATCAGAAAATAAGTTAGGTTATCATTTACTCTTTGAAGGTGACAGGTACTATTCACAAGTACGGTACTGTTCAAAAAGATACGGTACTATTCACAAGTATGGTACTATTCACGAATACAGTTACTGTTCATAATACAGTTACTATTTATGTGAAATAGTAAGAAGTTATTGTTCGTGGTAGAAGCAATGGCGGCAAAGTTCAAGATCGAGAAATTCGACGGGAGTAATTTCTCACCGTGGAAGTTGAAGATAAAGACTATCTTGAGAAAAGATAATTACCTGACGACCATCAGTGCAAGGCCGGGCGACATCACAGATGATAAGAATTAGACCGAGATGGACGAAAATGCTATTGCAAATCTTCATCTGGCATTAGCAGACGGGGTGCTGTCAAGCATAGAGGAGAAGAAGACAACAAATGAGATCTGGGATACTCTAACAAAGCTATATGAGGCGAAATCCATACACAATAAAATCTTCTTAAAAATGAGACTTTACACTCTTAGGATGACAGAATCTACATCGATGACCGACCACATCAACACTCTAAACACATTGTTCTCCCAACTCACAACGTTAGGGTATACAATTGGTGCGAATGAACATGCAGAACTTCTACTTCAGAGTCTACCTGACTCGTATGATCAACTCATCATCTACCTGACAAACAACGTCCTCACGGATAATCTAGTCTTCGATGATGTTGCAGCCGCTGTTCTGGAGGAAGAAAATCGGCGCAAGAACAATGAAGACAGGCAGGCAAGTTCTCAACAAGCGGAGGCTTTAACGATGACGAGAGGAAGATCAACAGAACATGGCTCCAGTAAGAGTCATACCCATGGTAGATCCAAATCAAGAAGTAAGAAGAATATCAAATGCTACAACTGTGACAAAAGATGGCACGTCAAATCGGAGTGTTGGCACAATAAGAAGAGTGGAGATAAAAAGTTTTCAGAGCCATCAACATCTCAAGGATGCGTTGTCAGCACATCAGACGATGGTGAAATTCTATTCAGTGGAGCAACCACTATTGATAAAGGCAGAAAGAGGTTTGCTGATGTCTGGCTTCTAAATTCAGTAGCCTCCTGGCACATGACCTCTCGGAGAGAATGGTTTCACAAATATGAACCTATCTCAGGAGGATATGTATTCATGGGGAATGATCATGCCTTAGAGATTTCTGGTATTGGCACTATCAAAATCAAAATGTTTGATGGTATAATACGCACCATTCAAGATGTGTGACATGTGAAGGGCTTGAAGAAGAATCTATTGTCTTTGGGACAATTAGATGAGCTCGGTGCAAGACTCATATCGAAAATGGGATCATGAAGATTGTTAGAGGGATGCTTGTGGTGATAAAAGGAAAAAAGATAGCTGCAAATCTGTACATGCTCAAGGGAGAAACCATGCAGGAAGCTGATTCATGTGTGGCATGAACCAGCCGTGGAGAAGAACAAACCATGATGTGGCATCGCAAACTAGGCCACATGTCAGAACGAGGCTTGAAGATTCTCTCCGATCAGAAACTGCTTCCTAGACTTAATTCGGTAGCTCTTCCATTCTGCGAGCATTGTGTTACTAGTAAGCAGCATCGGCTAAAGTTCAACACATCGAGTTCTAGAAGCAAGGCTATTCTGAAACTGATTCATTCTGATGTATGGCAAGCACCAGTTACATCCTTAGGAGGAGCAAAGTATTTTGTGTCTTTTATTGATGATTACTCCAGGAGATGTTGGGTGTATCCTATCAAGAAGAAGGAGGATGTGTTCTCAGTCTTTAAAGCCTACAAAGCGCGGGTTGAGCTTGAATCTGAGAAATAGATTAAGTACTTGAGGTCAGATAATGGAGGAGAATAAACAGACGGTGAATTCCTAGCATTCTGCAAGCATGAAGGTATCAAAAGACAATTCAGCACTGCTTATACGCCTCAACAAAATGGAGTGTCAGAACGGATGAACAGAACTCTGCTGGAAAGAACAAGAGCTATGTGTTGGCCCTATAGTTTTGATGATGATTTGTCAAATAATTTATCACTAATCTATTCTCTAGTTTTTGTTGTTTTGTTTTTCTCTTTACAGGTAATTCAACACATGACAATCAAGTGTTAAAGATTCAAGTTCATGTGTGTGCATTCACCTAGGTATAAGTTTAGTTTGCTTACATATATTGTATGTTTATATTTAAGCTCAATATATGTACACTTAACACGAATTTGACGTTTTCTATCATATAAACGATTTTTCATCAAACTTTGTTAAAATAGTTTTATTTCATGTTTACAGCTCATTCACACTTCTTTATATATATATATATATA
>BQKN01061549.1:2008-17338 GCA_022839385.1 Asparagus kiusianus | reverse complement strand
TAGGTATATGGCTGTTATATATATTTTATGGGTTTTTTTTGGTGATTGGATTCTGTTTAAAAAAATTGCACGCGCACTTGGGAATCGGTAATGGGGGAATAATATTCAGAGACCTTGTGATTGAACGCACACTAGAGTCTGTTCCCATGATTAGGGTGATGGAGAGATCTTTGTCTTGGAAACCTTCAAGGTTGCAGTTGCATCCATCAAACTTACGCGTGACTTTTTCTAAGACGCATCTATCTATGTTTGCTCCTTTTGTTTGGGTAAATTTTAGAATACCCCGTCAACTACGGGATGATCCGCATAAAACCTCCGTAAAACCCTTATAAACTTTGAAAAATAGATGACGTCCCCAAGACGGTGGGGGATCGAGTTCTACAAAATCCCTCTGAGCTTTCTAAATGTTTCACCTGAACTTTGAGGCAAATTTTGTTTTAGGATTCGTCAAGTAAAAGAGGGTAGTAGAGAACGGGAAAAACAGAAGAAGAAGAAGAAAAAATTACAAGTGAGGGTGGTTATTTTTGTGGAAAAGGTATTTCAGGTAGTGGAACTTTTCGAGAGTTAAAGGAACTCTCACAACTTTGGGTGTTTTCTCTAATTTTGAAAGCAGGGAGGTACAGGAGTAAACCACCAGACTTAAAAGAGATGAAATATTATCCACTTTGGTATAATATTTAATGTCAAACAAATTTTTAAAATCGACCCTTTCAAATATTTATTTATAATTTTTGACTCACTTCTATCTTAATTAATAATTTCGACCTAGTCTCATGAAACTAGATCGAAATTGCTAATTAAAAATTTACAGGATTGTCAATCCCGTAAAGTTTTCTATGTTTAAATGCCACGAGATTGCCAATCCCGTGAAGTTTTATTCACCAATTTCGACCTAGTTTCATAGAATTTTTGGTAGAAAATGCTAATTAAGTTAGGGTTATCTTCAAAATTGGTCCATTTATTAAAGGAATTGTTAAAAATAATTACATCTATTTAGACCAAAGTTTGACTTTACAAATTCACCTAAAAAAACTTAATTAAAAATAATTATTGTCCCTATTAACTAAAGTCCTCTCTTTAGTTAGCCAGCCTGAAAATAAACCTAATATTTTGGAGGAGAAAAAAATATTATAAACGGCAATCTAAGAAGATTGATATTAGAACTCAAGTCTACAAAACTTGGAGGATGTCAAATATATTCTTGATCATAATTAATTAAATAGCGAAAGAAGAAGTACGAGAAAAAAAAATCCTTCTGCACTCTACACACCACACATTCTTTCTTGACCATAATTAATTAAATAGTGAGAGAAGAAGCGGGAGGCGGAAAAAATTTCTCCACTCTACACACTTCACCTTGCTTCTAGTTTCTGTTAGGATTGTGTCTTTGATTCACTGTATAATTTTATGAGAATTAGATAAGGTTAGAGATCTATCATGATTATGAGATTGGGTCTCATCGTGATTAGGAGTTTGAATCATATTCTAATTATGAAGTTAGGCTAGAGATAGGGTTTTAGTTTCCCTATATATATTATTCTATTGTTATAGAAAAAACCAAGGAGATGAGAGAGAGCCAATATTCTTGTAATCTAGGGTTAACAGAGGACGTAACCTGACTCTAAAATATTGTGCGAGAGGCGATAGTTTTGTAGTCTTTGTCCGTACAAAAGATTATATCATTGGGAGAAGGTTTCGTAGTCTTTGTCAATTCAAAAAATTGTAAGGAGAGAGCTTTGAAGATAATACGAGAGTTGTTTATGTATGTGAGGTTAAGAGATTGAGCGACGAGAGTTGAGTGGTTCCTCTTGTAGTTCTCCCTGATACATAGTGGATGTCTTGTATTGTTGCCCGTGGATGTAGGTCGAAGTTGGTCGACTGAACCACGTAAATCTCGGTGTTCTTTCTTCTTGATTGTGGTTTATATCTTAATTGATTTTTGGTTGGCTTCCAAGTTACGCAAATCATAGTAGGTAAGGAGACTAAAACTCCTAACAAGTGGTATCAGAGCTATGTTGATGGATCCAGGAGCGAGTTCGCAAGATAGAAGATGATGTCGTGCAAGATTCAAAATCGGCATTACAAGAATCAAGATGAAGAAAAAGAAAAAAAAGATTAATTTGTCTTCTGAGCGAGGGTTTGGAGGCAAATTTCGACGATCCAGGAGTTGATTCTCAGGTTTTGGAGTGTTTTGAACACGATGGGAGGTTTGATTTTTTTAGATTTTGTTCAGATTGGTCAGAAAGTGCTGAAAGTTCTAATGGTGATAACGAGACAGATCTGATGGCACATAGGGCAAACGAGTATGCGACAGATGAGATTGGCGTAGAGAATATAATGTGATTCTAACAGTAAAGTTGTCAGTATATAATTATTCTGAATCATCGTGGGAGCAGTAGTTGGTTGGTGTGTAGACTCGAGGAGGACAGTGTCAGATTAGGTAGAGCTTACAAGCAGGAATGACTGAGTGACACACATGCTGATGGAGATGGTGACATTGGACTTGAAGACGATGAACGCTCATATTCGGTCCAAGTCAAGTGATAGAGGAGATAGCGGCATCCGGCTCAGTGGAAAGTAGGAGAGGTGCACCGATATAGTTTGAGACGAACGATGCAGGTGGAGCACAATGACAATAAGTGGCTCAAGTTGGGAGGACAAGTATGGTTGATTTGTTTCTAATGTCAGAGTTGGCAAAGATCTTTTAGTGTGCACAAGAGAGGTGGAGGTGCCACATCGAGGCAAACGATAATGAAAGTCACGGGACATCCAGTTGGAGTGTAGGTGTTCTGATTAGGAGTGCGGGTGCTTCAATTTGAAGTACGAAAGAAATAGAAGACTCTAGCGGGAGAGGCAAAGTTTCAACACGACGATGATATATCTTCAATAGAGTTTGGGAATCAAATCCAATGTGAAGATTGTTGGGATTATGTCTTTGATTCTCTGTATAACTTCATGAGAATTAGATAGGGTTAGAAATCTATCATGATTAGGAGATTAAGTCTCATCATGATTAAGAGTTTGAATCATATTCTAATTAGGAAGTTAGGTTAGAGATAGACTTTTGGTTTCATGTATATATTCTTCTATTGTTGGAGAAAAAACCAAGGAGACGAGAGAGAGCCAATATTCTTATAATCTAGGGTTAGCAGAGGACATAACCTGATTCTAGAATACTGTGAGAGAGGCAGTGTTGGGGAGAAACCTCTGTGCCGAGATCCAACCAAATAGCCGACAGAGATAAACAACACACTAAACAATAGCACAAACACAATCAACACCAGTTTTAACGTGGTTCGGCAATGACCTACGTTCACGAGGCAAGGAGGGGGGAGTTTTCACTATTAGAAATCAAGAGGAACAAACTAGGGTTACAAATCTCTCATAAACCCTTAACAAATCAACTATCAACCTCTCCAATTGCTCCTAGAATAGAAGCCCAAAGAAAACCCCTTTCAAAAGTTTAAATCTCCTGCTCTCAACCCCTAGAGACACCCTCTAGGTATTTATACCAATCCCAAACGAAACGGGTCTGAAAACAGAACCAGACCCGAAACCGCTACGGCGGTCGACCGCGGGGGTCGACCGTGATCCATCACAGTCGACCGTCACGGTCAACCGCCCTCAATCCCAGAATAGCCTCAAAATCCAGAAACTTCTGCGGTCGACCGCCAACGGTCTAGACGCATAATGAACCCTGTGCACGAACGCGGTCGACCACCAGAATCCTGCGGTCGACCGCCAGCCTGCCAAACAGCTATTCTGAGTCATCAACTGCCAATCCTACAGCGAGGGTTTCGTAGTCTTTGTCCGTACAAAAGATTACATCATTAGGAGAGGGTTTCGCAGTCTTTGTCCATTCAAAAGATTGTAAGGAAAGGGCTTTGGAGATAATATGAGAGATGATTATGTATGTGAGGTTGTAAGATTGAGAGACAAGAGTTGAGTGGTTTCTCTTGTAGTTCTCCCTGATACATAGTGGATTTCTTGTATTGTTGCCCGTGGACGTAGGTCAAAGTTGGTCTACCGAGCCACGTAAATCTCGATGTTCTTTCTTCTTGATTATGGTTATTTTATATCTTATTAATTGTGGTTTTCAAGTTATGCAAATCGTAGTAGGGGAGACTAAAATTCCCAACAGTTTCTTCTTATAGAAGGGATTAAGACCATTCTTTATAAGTAGACGTTAGAACTATTTAATGAAGAATGCAAACATCCTGGTTTCAATTAAATTAAAGAAAAGGAAAAAACCGCAATTTGATTGCCTTTTTTTATTTTCTCATGTTTTCTTCTTCTGGGAGCTGACTTCAAATTTTTTGGTGAGCTGGTGCTGATGGATGTCTAGACATTAAACTATCCAAACATATAATGTTTGGTAAGCAAGTAACTTAAAACCTAAAAGGAGTTATCCTAAATAAAATCTTTAGTACGTTAGGCTTACCTATATAAAGTGGAGTGGGTTATATAGTAAAAGGTAAGATTGATTGATGGTGATGCCACCATGTGCCATATCTTTTTCTCTCGCTGTATCTTTTTCTAAAGTAGGATACAGAATATAGCAACTATTTATCATTTAGGAAGAGTTCTACGGTCAATTTTGGTAAGGGCAAAAAAAAAAAAAAAAAGAGTTTAAGCCGTTGGTTTTGGAAAACGACCTACTAGATAGCCTTGTGGTCAAGCCCGTTCTGGCCCCGGTCACATTGGAAGATTTATGTTTGAGATGGTCTCTATTTTTTAATAGCTCATTTTGTTGAATAAATAGTTATTTCATAATCATAAAAATCAATTAGTAAATTGTACTTAAATATAAATGAATTAGGACATAATTCTACAAGTCAAATCCAAGCATTATGAAGCCCAAGGCCCAATGCCTAACGCTCTTTGCACATAATTAGGGATGGAATCGAATCGAATTTTGAACGAATAGTGCAAGGTTCAAATTCGAGTTCGGTTTATATGATGCTATTTGTGTTCGTATTCAAATTCGATTCGAATAGTAATACAAATTCGAATTCGTTTCGTTTATTTATGTTGATGTTTGGAAAAAAATCACGAATATCCGACTAGCATTATTCTGTAAGTTTAATTTCAAATTATTCGTCAAATATTCGAAGTGTATTCCCTAATGATTCGGAAATCATTAAGAAATAAATATAATCAGTAAACAAAAGGGTTTTCTTTACCTTTCCAGTGAGAAAAAGCAGAGAATCACGACACGAAATCTCCAAGATCTGTAGAGATCGAGGGAAGTGGGCGTTTTCGCGGGGAGAGTCGAGGGCGTCGTCAGAGAGGGAGGAGGGCGTCGTTGCGGGAAGGAGCGCAGGTCGTCGGAGAGGGAAGAGGGTGCCGTTGCGGGGAGGGAGGGTAGCGTTGGCGGGAGGGAGGAGGGCGTTGTGGAGGGAGGAGGGCGTCAGAGAGAGAGGAGCGCAGGTCCTCATAGAGGGAAGAGAGAGTCGTCGCGGGGAAGGAGGAGGGCGTCGTCGTGGGGAGGGAGGACGACGTCGTCACGGTGTGGGAGGAAGCGGAAAGTGGAAACTCAGTGATGGTGAAAGCCCTAGGTCCCTCTATGTCTATTTATATATGGGGTAGAAGTTTTAATAAAAATTTTGATGGGTAATATTTGCAACAAGTTTAATTAACATGATTAATATATAAAAAGATATCGAATAGTTAATAATCAGTTGAATCGAATATACCTTTAGTTAAATTCTATTTGTTTATAAGCCGAATAATAAAAAATATTAATTTAGTATTAAATGAGCTGTCGGATCGAATATGACAGAATATCTAGACGAATATTAACCGAATTGTTTATTAAATATTTAGTTGGCTCTCGCCCCTACACATAACACTACAGTTTAAATTGGATCACATACCAAATCTCTACTTGTTGTGATACAACAATCAAGATCCTTTTGTTTGGTCCAAATTAATACTTTTTAATATAGGTAACTTAAAAAGCATTTGCAACTGAAGTATGTAAAGCACATAACGCATTCTTATTTTACATCTTTTCATCACAACATTATCATCTATAAAACATGGGCTTGACCGTTGAAGGGGCTACAGCTAAATCCAATCTCAATCCTCTAACATGTTTTCTATGAGCACAGATCATCAAAGCAATTTCCACAAGCTAGGCTGACTTCTCAAGAGGAACCTCTATTCTCGACTCTAACAATACAAATATTTTTGCTATTAACACATCTCCTACTTAGATGTTGACGCATGATCAACATGATACCTAGCAACCCCGCTATAATTCTTATGTGATCATAAACAACTATAATTTACGAAGTAACTTTTTTGCAAAGTTTACAAATATATCTTCATAGTGGTTGGGACGTTTGAAAGTCCTGCAATTTGATTAGTTGGGCTCGGTAGATTATTTGGTGCTCTACGACTTAAATATAAGATGCCAGTGCTCCATCACTATCAGAGATCAGCCTTACGTAGGTTCTAGATATGTATGGACCACATAACATATAATACTAAATCCATGTAAAATATTATAAAGTTTGTTCAAATCAGGAGGTTTGTTGGGAACTATCACATATAGGCCTCATCATTCGAGCCCCAGGCCCGGACCCGACCGGGCCAGTGCCCGGTCCAGACCCGGGAAAAGCCTAGGTTTCCAAGTCCGACTGGGCTCCAGACTCCGGGCCCGAGTTCAGGTCAACTCGGCTAAACTTGCACCGGCCCAGCTCAGCCCAGCCCGGAAAATGGCCAGGTCGGAGTACCCATGTCTGGGTCTGGCCCAGACCGGGACCCGACCGTGGCAACGGAAGATGGACCGGGCCGGTTCGGCCTGACATGGGTCCAAATGGTCAAAAAATTGACCGTTGGACCGGACGGCCTGAACCTGGGCGGGTCTAACGATTAGAAAATGCCTGTTGGACCGGGTCGGCCCGGACCCGACCGGTCCAAATGGTTAAAAAATTGACCGTTGGATTCGGCAGCCAAGATTCGGCCTGGACCTGACCCGGTCCAACGGTCAGCTTTGACCGTCGAACCGGGTCGAGCCTGGGCCAACCCGGTACAGACATAAACAACAGCCAATAATTGATATTTTTGTATATTTGACCAAAATACCCCTAAAACGGTCAAAAACGACCAAAATTTGAGGGTATTTTGGTCATTTGGCTAGGGGTTGCCTCTATATATATAGGGGGTTTTCATTTATTTTTCTCATCAAAAACTCATATACTTCTCTCTAATACTCTCTTATACTCTCTAATACTCTCTTCTACTCTCTAATTCTCTAATCAAATGACTTCCTCCTCCAATCATGAAGGACAAGTTTTAACTCCCGATACCGAAATGAGTCCTACTACACCCATAGCTACTCCTACTGCCGATATTAATCCTGAATCTGATGGTGATGATCCTACACCTAGAGCTCCTAAAAGGCCGAGATCCGATGTGTGGAATTTTTTGGCAAAGATGGAAGTCACCACGGATCAACACGATAAATTTCTCACTCAGAATGCTAAATGTACGTTATGCAGCCATATTTTTCAAGCTCATCATAAGAGAAGCATCAACCACCTCAAAAACCATTTGGAAAAGCATAATAGAGCTCAAGCGGCAACGTATCGAGGAGATATCCGTCAATCTCTACTCTCTCAATCATTAACCTGCGGTAGCATCGATTCCTGGAACTACGACACAATTAAAGCCAGGAAATGCGTCATCATGTTTATTGTTCTTAAAAACATTCATTTTAACTTAGTAGAAGATGATGAATTTGAGGATATGATTAGAAATGATATTTATCCCGCATTCAAAAAATTTCTCGTCAATCTTGTCAACATGATATTTTGAAATATTATTGTTGATGTCCGATAACACACAGTCGATTGAAGTTATAGAGTTGTTGAGTCGTTGAGGGGTTGAACCGTCGAGGGGGGCCGCTTCCTTCTTCAACTTTATATCTGGTTTTTAGAGCTCGGGGCGGTCGGACCACCTGCACACACAAGAATCATGGGAATACGAGGCTTGTTTCCCCAATGGTACCTCCGACGGTCAAGTCAGCCAACGGACTTGGGTGGAGTGAAGGAAGAATATGTGTTGTTTAGAGAGTTTTTTATTGAGGAAAATCCGAACCTCTTTTTATGACGAATAGCGTCTGTATTTATAGAGGATACCAAGGGCAGAATAGACACTTCGTGAGTGTGCGTCTAAGATGGTGGTGAGGGGTGAGCTCGAGGTTGAGTCACCCTCTGCTCTAGACGTGTCGATTTGTGAGTGATGGAAGGTCACTTCAGTGATATAGGAAACCAACAGCCGTTAGGGCTTGTCGATGTGTGGCGAAAAGTCACTTCAGTGATGTGGGGAATCAGTGGCCGTCGAGGCTTGTCGATGAGTGGTGAGAAGTCACTTCAGTGATGTGGGGAACCAGCGGTTGATAAGGTTTCAGGCGGCTGAGGACGGAGACATGATGATGATCATAAAAGGTTAAACAATACGGAGAAGAAATGTTCTGAGCCGCCCTTGGGAGGAGCGTCGGCTAATTGCTAAGTGGAAATCTTTTGTTACCAAAAGGTTCGACTGAGTCCGCCTTTCGGGTCGCATTTGAAGAATGAAGCCGTCTTGAATGGGAGAGTGACGGCTCACGAGATAGTATATTTATGAAGAATAAGGGATTCCCCATAACAACTATCACAAGGAGCAAACAAAAATAATTTCTTATTTTCAAGGCTTAAACTGTAAATTTTTTAACTTATGATATTTGGACGTCTAGAGCACAAACTAATTATTTATGTATCACAGCACACATGATTAATGATACTTGGTAAATATTTAAGAGGTGTTTCTTTTATTACATTTGAAGATTCACACACTGGTGTTAATGTTACAAATTTAATAATGGAAGAACTTTTAAAATTAAAAACTTACGAAAAAATAGTTTCTCTTTCACTAGATAATGTAAGTAACAATAACATAGCTGTAGATTCTATCAAATTATCTTTTCTATTGCCATGTCGGGATGATATTTTGCATATTAGATGTATGTATCATATTTTAAATTTAATTATTTAAAGTACATTTAATAAAATTAAACTCATAATAAAAAAAGTTAGGGTCATAGCTTATGCTCATAATGCTTCTGAACAAATACTTAAAAGATAGAAACAATTATGCAGAAGAAAAAGTTTGAAACCCAAGTTAATTTAAAAAGATGTTGACCGTAGTTCCACCTATACAATATTAAATATAGTAAAAGATGTTAGACCCTAGAGGGGGGGTGATTAGGGTATTATGCTAATCTAATCCGATTATATGCCAATAAAATTAATTAACAAGTTATACTAGCAAGTATGAAATGTAACAATATATATGAGTTAGGATAAGCAATAAACATTATGATATATCACTACTAGAAAATGGGTTATTGCCTACGGATATTTAGCGACGGAACATTCCGTCGCTATAACATGACTTATAGCGACGGAATTTCCGTCGCTATTTAACCGTAGGAAAATAACTTTATAGCGACGGAAAATGATATTTTAGCGACTACACATTTCCGTCGCTAAAATATTAGCGACAATATAAAATTCCGTCGGTAAATATGATATAGCGACGGAATTTCCGTCGCTAAAACAGTTTTTAACGACGGAATAATCCGTCGCTAAAACTTTTGGGTGGGAAAAAATTTTCGGGCGCGGGCGCCCAAATTTTGGGCGCCCGCGCCCGTTTTTACCGAGACCAACCCCCCCCTTCTCTCAGAACCCGAGACCCCCCCTCTCTTCCCCCCCCCCTCTCTCTCTCCCAGATCCTCGCCGCCGCCTTCGCCGCCGTCGCCGCCTTCTCCGCCGTCGATCGCCGCCGCCGCCGGCTTCGCCGCACCTCAGACCCGCCACCCCCCCTCTCTTTCCCCCTCTCTCTCGATCTCCCAGACCCGCGCCCCCCCTCTCGTCGCCGTCGCCGTTGGGTGGAGCCGCCGCCGCCGCCGCCGCCGTCGATCTCTCTCCCCCCTCTCTCTCAAGGTACCCCCTTCCCATCCCCCCTCAATCTTATTTATAGTTTAATTTTGATTTGAACCCGATGTTTTTTTTAAGGATTCGACTGCAGTGAAATTAACGTTAAATTTCTGATGATTGAGCTGGTAGCGGGCTGTGTGGTTGTTAATTGTGCTGCATGATAACGTTAAATTGAATTGAATTAACGAACAAATTTTGGGGGGAAAATCATATAGAGGGCTTCTAATTAAATCAGCATACTGCATAAGCAAAAACATCAATACCGCATCAAAATCAAACTTTTGCATTGAATTGAGCTGAAAACTAGGCAGTAAATTTTCGGGTTAAGTAATTACTAACTAAGCTGTAAGCTAGTGGACTTAAATATTTACAGACAATGAGCAAAAGAGGTACTATTATAACTCTAATTCCAACAAGTACACGCGTGTCTCGCTATCAAATAAATAAGAGGAACACAGATGGATGACTTTTGTTTTTTCTTTCTTTTTGAGGGGAACATAATGGATGACATTAGTTGAAAGGAACCTTATCATCTTAAAGTGAAGTTTAGGCAATTCACAAGGGTTATGTATTAATTTCATAACCATTTACCGACGTTTGTAACTGTGGTCCCTCCATTAACAACGATTAGTGGGAAGAAACCAAATTTCTTTTGAACTTACTAGGATAAAACTATACTTAAAAACCTAACTTTTCAAAAACTAAACATGTGGTTAAAGCAGATTCCTACTGGTTGATGGTTGTGTAAAAACACCAAAAGGGTAAATTTATTTCTGTTGCATAACGCCCATGTTGGTGGGCCCACAACTAGAAATTACTTGTAGCGGAGCGGCACTAAAGAGTAGCAATAAATTCTGTGGCCTCAGCATTGACTGTTGTGGTAACAAACTCAGCAATAAATGGACTCAAGCCGTAGAATACCCCGTCCAATAAATACTATATATAATCTCTTTATTTACTTGTCACATACGCATACAGGATTGTTGGCGGCGCTTACTCGTTGTTCTCCGTGTACTATAGTGTACTCGGAGAACGAATTGGGATCCTCTCCAAATGAATCATCTTCTAATACCTACTAATAAGAAGATCTTGGCCTTTGATTTATCAATCAAAGGCCAATATCTTATCCTTATCTCCCGCCTACTTTTGTGCATGAGGAGATCTTGGCCTTTGATTGATAAATCAAAGGCCAAGATCTCATTAGGAGATATTAGGAACCCTCTCATTAGGAGAGGATCCGGATCCGATTAAGTACAGCGGGTAGGTGCTGCCGAAATTTTGACAAAATAAAAGTACACTTGAACACACGTAAATACATATACACGCTACGTTTACATACCTAATGGGATAGAAGCCTTCCTCTGACAGCCGATCACACACACTTGTCCTATAACTTAAAATGATATATGTAGGGATATGCTCACTTCCATTAATTTTTAAATTCTAGATGCGGACAATTCCTGACAAATCGTTCATGGGCATACCACGTGATCGAAGGCATCTAAACACTCGATACAAGGATGAGATAGAAGCTTTCTTAGCCTACTCTGACACCAACCCTCTACGGTCACACAGCGGGTTGATTTTTTGTCCTTGCAAGAATTGTAGGAATGATAAAATGCTCACTAGGAGTGACGTAAGTTTCCATCTGTCAATCAATGGATTTGATAGCTCTTATGTATTTTGGAGTCATCACGGTGAAGGCGTCCCGGTGATGCAATTAGATGAAGAGTTTACTGATGTCGACAATCCGACAATTGACACAACTGATATGTTGGAAGATATTCTTACCGTGCCGTCTTCGAGTGATGTTAACACTACTGATATGTTTTAAGATGTAGCCCGATTGATGAGACTTGTTGAAGAAAACGAGTCACCGTTATACGAGGGTTGCACCGAGTTCACAAGGCTTTCTTTTATGCTGAGGCTTCTTCATATCCAAACACTCAGTGGGATGGCTGTTACACATTTCGAGATGTTATTAGACTTTCTCAGGAAAGTCATTCCAGGCGGCGAGAAGAGCATCCCCGCAACTTATTATGAAGCTCACAAGATTGTTGATACCCTGGGTCTTGATTACAAAAAGATAGACGCCTGTCCTAATGACTGCATCTTGTACAATAAGGGTAATGAAGGTCTAGAGGAATGTCCGACGTGTCATGTATCACGCTGAAAAAAACATACGGGCACATCTGAAGGCATATCATCCAATAAACAGAGCAGAATCCCTATGAAGGTTCTCCGATATTTTCCAATTATTCCTAGGCTGCAGAGGTTTTATATGTCTGCCGAGCTGGCTGAGAATATGCGATGGCATTCGACCGATCGTAAAGAGGACGGGAAATTGAGACATCCTGCTGATGGTGAGGCATGGAAGCACATCGATCGTATATACCCTGACTTTGGTAAGGAGTCTCGGAATATTAGGCTGGGGCTTGCTAGCGACGGATTTAATCCGTTTGGAGTAATGAGCTCTGCTTGGTCTACCTGGCCAGTATTGCTCACACCGTACAACCTGCCACCGTCGATGTGCATGAAGCAGCCATACATGATACTGTCACTCTTGATCCCTGAAAGATATTCTCCTGGAAATGACATTGATGTTTTCCTCCAACCATTAATTGACGACTTGAAGCTTCTCTGGGATGAAGGCGTCAGCACTTACGATGCTTATGGTAAGGAGGCTTTCCGTATGCGTGCAATGGTCATGTGGACAATTAATGACTTTCCAGCATATGCTAACTTGTCTGGATGGTCGACGAAGGGTCAGATTGCTTATCCGGTTTGCATGTCAGATTATGAGGGAAAGTTCCTGAAATACAGCCGCAAGTTCTGTTATTGGCAACACAGAAGATGGTTACCTACAGGGCACAAGTTCAGAAAGTTAGTAGGAAAGTTCGACGGCAATCCAGAAAACAGACCGGCACCACCAAGGCTGACCGGGGAAGAAATATTTGAGCTTCTACATCCTCTACCTAAAAAAATATTTGAAAAGAAAAGATTCAACAAAGAAAATCCATTTGGGGTTAGGAGAAAAATATTGAAGCAAAATTGGAAGGGAAGGGGAAAGGGTAAGCAAAATTGGAAGGGAAATAAACCTCGCACTGTCCAATCGCATGTGCGTGTCTCTAAGGGTACTAAACTTCCGCATGGATGGTCAAAATTCAGCATATTTTATCAATTGCCATATTGGAGAAGTTTAAAAATACGTCACAACTTGGATGTCATGCACATCGAGAAGAACATATGCGAGAATCTCTTGAACACTTTGTTGCAGGACGGGAAAAAATCAAAAGATGACTTAAGAGCACGTCGAGACCTAGCAGAATTGAACATCCGTCCCGAACTGCAAGCTATAGATAAGGGTGACGGAAAGTTTGTACTCCCAGCCTCCCGTGTCACACTGTCAAAGGATGAGATCCATAATATGTGTTTATTTCTAAAGTCCGTGAAGACACCGGATGGTTATGCTTCAAACATTTCAGCAAATGTGCATATTAAGGACGGGAAAATTTTAGGACTCAAGACACATGACCATCATATTCTATTGCATCAACTTCTCCCGGTTGCGTTGCGACATGCTGAGAAGGAACTCGCGATGGTGGTAATAGAATATTACGGTTTCTTCAAGCAGTTGTGCTCCAAGGTGATTGATGTCAGGGAGTTTGAAGAATTAGAGGGACGTGTAGCCAATATTCTGTGTAAAATGGAAATTCTATTTCCACCCTCGTTCTTTACGGTCATGGTGCATCTCACAATACATTTAGCATATGAAGCCCGCATCGCAGGACCAGTTCAATATCGCTGGATGTACCCTGTAGAGAGGTATTTATTATTATAATGCTCAATTAATATTTGTTAAATTACGTATATCAGTTTTATTTTGTCACAAATCATGAAACTATATGCTTGTAGGTATTTGGGTTTCATGAAACATTTGATGCATAATCGTGCACGTCCTGAAGGATCGATAGCAGAGAACTATATAAGTAATGAGAGTTTGAATTTCATCTCTCGTTACTTACGGGGTGTGGAGACAAGGCTCAACCGTCCCCAACGAATAATTGACGGAACATTCTATAATGATCGTGGGGAGGACACTAGATTCCCCAGAATGGAGCTAGATCAAGCCCACATATATATCTTGAGCAATGATACTATATTTAACATATACGCGGCGTAAGTATTTAACTGTTTGAATCAGATCATATCACATCACAATAACTATCTCTATTTAACTGTTGTAAATGATTTTATTCTAGGCTTCACATCCGATATGTCCAGACTATTCTTAAATGCAGAACAAAAAACAAAAGAGTTATGGACACACACTCTAGACAATTCCCTACATGGCTGAAGGGTGAAGTAAGATTTATTTACATTTCTGATTCGTATATCAAATATGTGCCTGCCAACAGATATTTAAACTATTTGTTTCTTTTCTTAAAGGTTGACCGACGTATTACGAATGGGGTTAACCTGCCTGAGAAAATATGTTTATATGCCAGAAGTCCTTCTAACGTGGTTAAGCGTTATGGAGGCTACTGTATCAATGGCTTTAGGTTTAACACCATCGGTTTCGAAGAGAGACGACAAACGCAAAATAGCGGTGTGTTCTGCTCCTTCTCGCAACTGTCATACGCTAGTTCAAAAGATCTAAATCCGATACAAGGTGAAATCTATTGCTACGGTCAGGTAGAAGACATTGTGGAGATTTTCTATGGGATTAATAATGAAGTCAGACATGTGATGTTTAAGGTTCGTTGGAGTGAGCTGAAAAAGGCGAATGATGACTACGGTTACACACTCGTTAATCTTAACAAGAAAATATATCAGACTGAAAAGTACATGTTAGCTGCTCACGCAAAACAGTGCTTTTATGTCAAAGATATAATGAAAAATGACGAATGGGTTGTCCTTAAGAATCCGCCTAGATCCTACATTCATGAAGCCGTGTCTGACGAAGATCATGAAGATGTTATCTTGGCCGACGAAACAGTTGTTGAGTTTTCCTTGACACAAAATAATCTGGTGGATGAAATTGCACTGGCGCGCCCTGATGTACCTGCGATTATATGTGAGCCAAGGCGTAAAATCAAAAAACGAGTCCACGGTAGAGTCGATAAAACTATAAGGACAGTCCTTTTGTCGGCACGCACACGGTCGCAGGCTAACCGCACACGGTTGCAGAGTAGAGCCTCAACATCATCATAATAATATAATGCTTGGTTATGATTTAAAAAGAACATTCATGTATCTGTTTGACTGGTTAACATGTATCAGTTTGTGTTATGTAGTATAGTATTGCCTTTATATTATCTGTTTGACTGGTTATCATGTATCA